>OZ020514.1:3894446-4196886 GCA_963971425.1 Bryoerythrophyllum caledonicum
GTTTGATTGCAATCCACCGCAAAGATATGAAGATTATAACATTTAAAGTGCAAGAGATAGTCCTTCCCCCCTCCTTGTACAGCAAGCTACCCACTTCGACTTAGCATTCCCTATGCCATGGTCGCTTTTGTACATAATTATTTAAAAATGAAGGGTTCTCCTACATTTTGGAAATACATATTTTATTTGTCAAGTGAATTATCTATGTAATGTTATGGTGCAACCCGTAGAATGCCTATAGACCTATGTAATACGTAGGGGATACCCATTATGTTCAAATCATTTTGTTAAAGAAAATTTTATCATCAACAGAGATGTGTTGAATGCGACAACTATGTATGGTATTTTTTTCACTTATTTGTGATTTTTCAAAAATTTTTTGTTCATCATCAATTCAAGAGGGTTACTCTAAGCTTTGTACTAACTCAATATCTTAAGCTCAATATATTAACCTCCAAAGTTCCTTAACGATATCCCTAGAAAACAAGTCCAAAATTTCCGCTGTTAAAAAGAGGCACAATAATGACATTTTCAAGTGATAATTTGGACTTCCACCAATATGATTTTGAAGTAGACTCGTATAAGAATATGCCAAAAAATTGTTAGCAATTAATTGCACGGATTTGACAATTATTGCGTTTGAAGTGCGAGATATAGCTTTTTTCCCCTTTGCCCAACAAGGTCAAGACAATTGGACGTAGCATACCTTGTAACATTTACACAAAGGTGTGTTCGAAACCTTTATAAATATGACCCATTTGGTGTGAGGTAATTGTGTGCAAACTTGTAGTCAAATCAAAGGATATAACATGTGGAAAAATTTCTTTAGTGAAAGGGGTACAATACTATGGGAATGAGTACAAAAGTGGAAGAAATTTCTTGCTATTGTACATACAATTTTACACACTTGAGGATCCCAACGGCTCAAATGTTTCATTTAAATTTCCACTATTTTTAGAATAATATTGTCTAATGATGGAAAATTCTTCACTTTTCCTATATCAATTCAATTATTCAAGCACTATGGTCCTTTAGAGGGCCTGGAAATCAACGAAGTTTGATTTGATTTGTTTTGTTGTGTTTGTGTCTTTTTACATTAGATTCTTCTATTTTTAACACAAAATTAAATTACATTGCCTACAATAAAAAAATATGTATATTTACATATTTTCCTTTTTTCACTTACAATTGTTTATCTTTAGCTTCATTGAAATTGTTTTTGCATTTAAAATCTCTACAATTTGAATAAGTTTTTTTGTTTACGAATTCAAATTTGTATAATTATCTGATCCTTCAACTTTTTCTTCGTTCAATTCAATTTATATTTATTCTTTACAATAGGATTCATATGATTCAATCACCTAAATTCCACCTTAACCTCTAAAGGATCATAATATTGCTTGAATAACCATATTTCTACATGAAAAGTGGAGAATTATCCAACTTTAGACAATTATTTTTCTAAAACTAGTAGATATATAAATGATTCAAACATTTGAGCTGTTAGAATCCTTAAGTGTGTAAAACTGTATGTACAACAACAAGGAATTTCTTACCATTTTAAAACTCATTCCCATAGTAAAATACCCCCTTTCATTAAACTATGTATTTCCAAAATGTAGGAGAACCCTTCATTTTTAAATAATTATGTACAAAAGCGACCATGGCATAGGGAATGCTAAGTCGAAGTGGGTTAGCTTGCTGTGCAAGGAGGGGGGAAGGACTATCTCTTGCACTTTAAATGTTATAATCTTCATATCTTTGTGGTGGATTGCAATCAAACAAATATGGCATATATTTATATAAAAATGTATTTAAAGATCTCATGGTTTAAAGTCCAAAATTTCACTCAGAAATGTGATATTTGTGCTTCTTTTTGATAGTGGCTGTTTTGAAAGACACAATAGTAGTTTTAATGTTTTGAGCGCATTATCAAGGAACCGTAGGGGTTAACCCTTAAACGCCGAAGCAGCCATAAATTGGCTTTTCAGATGACATTGTTGGATGATAATCAACGTAAACAATTGTTTTTCATCTACTCTTTTTTTTGGAGAGTTCCTTGCATGTATAAGCATTAGATGATGATGAAATTGGCCTCATTGAGGTAATCATGTTTTATCTAAGAAAGAAAATGTTTGTGACATGGATCTCAATACAGTGAAATTGAGAAACTTCTCGCTTTAGCTCTAGATCTGAATTCAACCCATCACAATGATATTTTTTGAATTTGAGGTCAACTAATGAAATGAAGTTTATGATGTCTAGTTTCCATATCATTTTGAAAATTTTAAAAATGGGTAAAATTGAATAAGTTATTGCAATTTGAACTTGGACCTACAATTGTGGTTCTAATTTTAGCTGAACAAGGAACTTTCATTTACACCACAAGTTTTGGCACTATGATGTCCACCTTTATTTAAATTTTCAGATTTTTTTTGCATAATTTGTATTAAATATGAATTCTCTTCATTTTTTCTTCAGAAAATCACAGTAAACTCAAATTTCCACGGGAAAACCTGTGATCTTCGTACCACAATTGAGACATATGATCTCATCCCCAAAAAATGAAATAAAGAAATTTCACTTGTATTTGATGAGAAACTAGAGCGTACAGTTGATTGAAAATTTTGATTGATGCCGCGGTCATAGGCTCCATTGTTTAAGGGTTAAGAAGCATATCCATGGTGGAAGTAAGGTCAATGTACTTCAACAAACTCTGATGGAGATGCTTGGCCTTGAGCACGAGAGTGATGACACAACCCCTGCTGCAAAATGAAGTAGAGTTTTTTCCAGTGGCTTGGACTTTGTAAAGGGTAAGTAACTAAACTTAGCTTGCGATACCTTTGGAAACATATGTACATAGATGGTTCACCAACTTCACGTTCATTTACAAAACCCTTGAACATCATAAGGTGCCACTAGTGGCTGCAATATTCTATACGTACAGTATGGTATTGTATTTGAACATCATAAGGTTCACACATTGAAATGACCTCCAAATGAAAGATGTTAGTTGAAGAATCTTCGATCCAAAGATGTAAGTCTTGCTAAACGTTAAATACATTCTATGTATTTTACAGGGTACAATATGCGCATGTATACACGGTTTGTGACTGGCGTGTGAGAAGGCGAACGTAGGGATACTGAATATAAAAAGTTGAGCATATTGTATTTTAATGTTTTTTGGACATTCGTTCGTTTAAAGTATGGCAGTTCTAAGCACACCTGGATACTTTCTGAAGCACGTGCATGTCATGACTCATTCTCACCTTGCAATCTGCAGATATTTTATGTCTATGTAAGATTAGATGCAAGCGATTGCTTAGTGCCAGGTTTGGGTCTCTATAGACGTGCTAAAAAGGGAACACTTAAAAGATTGTTCAGGGAGATGGAAACCTCTATATTTCCACCGGTTTGGGACCAAGAAATCGTATTACTCTCCTGTCTTCTATGTCACCATCTATGATTATTATCACAAAACCCTGGATTGAATATACATCCTCAGAACTGTGATACAAAGATGTGCATCCTCATAATGAAGTGAGAACAAATCATACTCTCAAAGCCATCCTGGAAAACCTAGGAAAATGATGATAAATTCAAAGGTTACTGTAAAGGTAAGAAACTAAACTTAGCTTGCGGTAATTTTGGAACTTGGATTGCAATTGAGGAGAGTGAGGGGAAGAGAGCGGCGATTTTGTTAGAGAATTGTTTTGCGTTCGTCTTTGTCCAATTTGCGGGACATCTGTTGTTACGTTGTTTGCGGCGTTGTTGTATCGCGGTTTTCGTGGACTGTCAGATTTTTGGAGAACAATCCGGGCTCTGCATATTGCCGGGAGAATGAATATGGTGCTGCTGTTTTAGTAGGTCTAAGTTTTGGTTTTTATGAGACGAATTTGGACTGGCGTGTGAAATGTCGTTTGTCTGAACGGATGATAGAATTAGACTGGCCGCTGTTGCGGATGCGGTTGCATATTCGGTTAATTGTTGCTGACTGTCGCCATGTTGATTGGCTGTGTCGTTTCCCGGATTTGTTGATATTGGGAAGTGCTTTTTGGGGTTGTGGATCTAAATTCTACCTCTGGTTTCGATGTACAGATTTCTGGAGAATTTATATCGCGAGACGTCCGTCGTCTTGTCGGTCACAATCAAGTGTGGATGAACTTCTTCAGTCGTTCGATGGTTCTCGTTTGTGGATGCTCACTCTAATTGATTTATAAATGTAAGTTCTTACTCTTGTTGAAAACCGTCAGGTGTGTGATGCGGTCATACCAAGGCTACTACACCAGATCCCATCAGAACTCTGAAGTTAAGTGATGAGGTCATACCAAGGCTACTACACCAGATCCCATCAGAACTCTGAAGTTAAGCGTCTTTGCTTGTGTCAAAAAAAAAAAAAAAACCGTCAGGTGTGCGGTGCTGAACTCGATATTCTTGACAGCTGCGAGCGGGCCATTGCATGAGTGATTGTGAAGGATTTTGGTTTTGGTTCTTGGATTTCATGCGGTTTTACGAAGTTTCGCGCAGTTTTCTGGTGAAACTAGGTCTAACGTTTGTAGAGATTTTTCGTTTCGGGAGCTGGTGAGGTTGATACGGCGAGTCATATGTACAAAGAAGGCCCACCAACCTCACTTTCATTTTCTTAACCCTTGATCGTCACAAGTTGGCACTAGTGGTCACAGTATTCTACACGTATGGTATCATATTTGAACATCATAAGTTTCACATATTGAATTGAGCTTCAAATGAAAGATGTTAGTTGAAGAATCTTCGATCCAAAGGTATAAGTCTTGCTAAACGTTGAATATATTTTCTACATCATACAAGGTACAATACGTGTATGCATAAACGGCTCCCGACTGACGTGTAAGAAGGCAAAACAAAGATCATGATCAATCATTGTGCATACATGCACAGCACCAAAAAGTCAAGACCATGAAGCGGACAACAGTGTGGAAGATTCCACAGCGCCTACCTCTGCAATTAATGGCGTAGACATTCTTGTCACTTCGCTCTTATCGTTGCTGACGGCGGCGTGTCAGGTCGAGAAAAGAAAAATAAAGAAAAAAACCCCTGCTCCGGGGAACCTCTGGCGACACTAGGTTTTTGCAGGGTTAGCGCTGGGAGACTGTCGGAGACTGCCGGGCTGTTTTCAGTCGTGGAGTGCAAGGAGTGGGATGGCGAGCAGACGGAGGCTCGTGGCTAGCGGTTCGCGGGGGTGGACTTCTGGTCAGCAGAGGCACTCGGCTAGCTCCTGCTCTCTAGATCAAATTTCCATGCGGATGTTGGAGACATTACAGTAAGAAGCTTTTGTAGGACTGAAAACTGATTCAGCTACATTCCGGTCTACCCTTGCTTAGACCAGAGAACCTTGTCAGCGAGCAAACTCGGAATCCAGCCGGAGGCACTGCTTCTGCGAGCTCACATGCGGAATGTGCGGAAAGGAAGACCAACTCTAACGCACAAGCGAGAAAGAAACTTTGCGATCCTCGCGATCTGCTGCTTCAGCTCCTGGTGGTGCTTCTCCACCTTCTATGTCATCTCCTTCTGCAGCTTCAGATTCTCGACTTGCATGTGTCTCTGGCAAAGGAAAGACGAAGTTAGTAACATTGTCACATTGTCACACTAAAGTATTTCAATGACTCCTTGCACAAACTCAATCATTAATTTCCAAAAGTTCTAATACTTTTGTGTTGGATTTTGCAGCTGCTAGCGGCTCTTCTGGAAACTGATTACTCACCTCTCTCACAAGCTCCTGCCAAGCCTGATAAAATCTTCAGAGAACTCCCTCAATCTGTGGAACGCAGATGCCCTCAACTCTTGCAATGCTGGAGCACTAGCAATGGCATCAAGGCTTGTCAAGTTCATGCAATCGCTTACATCAAGAGATTGCAACTGCTTCATCCCACTAAAATCTTCAAGGAGCTCCCTCAAGTTGGAGCACCTATATGCCTTCAACTCTTGCAATGCTGGTGCACTAGCAATGCCACCAAGGCTTGTCAAGTTCCAGCACTGACTTACATCAAGCGATTGCAACTCCTTCATCCCACTAAAATCTTCAGGAAGCTCCCTCAACCTTACGCACCAAGATGCCTTCAACTCTTGCAATGCTCGTGCACCAGCAATGCCACCAAGGCTTGTGAGGTCGAGGCAATGGCTAACATCAAGGGATTGCAACTGCTTCAACCCACTAAAATCTTCAGGAAGCTCCCTCAACCTTCTGCACCAAGATGCCTCCAACTCTTGCAATGTTGGTGCACAAGCAATGCCACCCAGGCTCGTGAGGTTGTGGCAACTGCTAACATCAAGGGATTGCAACTGCTTCATCCCACTAAAATCTTCGGGGAGCTCCCTCAATTTGTAGCACCCAGATGCCTTCAACTCTTGCAATGTTGGTGCACAAGCAATGCCACCCAGGCTCGTGAGGTTGAGGCAATTGCTAACATCAAGGGATTGCAACTGCTTCATCCCACTAAAATCTTCGGGGAGCTCCCTCAATTTGTAGCACCCAGATGCCTTCAACTCTTGCAATGTTGGTGCACAAGCAATGCCACCCAGGCTCGTGAGGTTGTGGCAACTGCTAACATCAAGGGATTGCAACTGCTTCAACCCACTAAAATCTTCGGGGAGCTCCCTCAATTTGTAGCACCCAGATGCCTTCAACTCTTGCAATGCTGGTGCACTACCAATGCCACCAACGCTTGTGAGGCCCTCGCATTTGCTAACATCAAGGGATTGCAACTGCTTCAACCCACTAAAATCTTCAGGAAGCTCCCTCAAGTTGGAGCACCCATATGCCTTCAACTCTTGCAATGCTGGTGCACGAGCAATGCCACCCAAGCTTATGAGGCCCTCGCAATGGCTAACATCAAGGAATTGCAACTGCTTCAACCCACTAAAATCTTCAGGGAGCGCCCTCAAGTTGGAGCACCCATATGCCTTCAACTCTTGCAATGCTGGTGCACCAGCAATGCCACCCAAGCTTGTGAGGTCCTGGCAATGGCTAACATCAAGGGATTGCATCTGCTTCATCCCACTAAAATCTTCAGGGAGCGCCCTCAAGTTGGAGCACCCATATGCCTTCAACTCTTGCAATGCAGGTGCACGAGCAATGCCAACAAGACATGTGAGCCTGCTACACCTACTCACATCAACGGTTACCAGCTCCTTCAACTCAAATTTGTCATCACAAAATTTAATGAGCTTACAACAATATGCAAGTCGTAAGATTACAAGATTGCTCAACTTCTCAAGTCCCACCAATCTCTCAAGCTTTTGGCAACATGTCACCACTATGCATCTCAATTTGGACATGCCTGTGACATCAAGCTCCTCCAACTCTTCACAAACATCAAGGTCCAACACTTCAACATTCTTGCAATGCTTTAGGTCTGCTTTCTTCAAGGTCTGCACTCCACTCTGGTGCATAACAAACCTCTTTAAGGATGGCCAAAATCGATCACGAGGATGCTCTTGAAGTTCATGAGGAACTTTGATTTCGTTCTTGTTCAAGAGAAAACGCCTTCCTTCAAATGGTCCTGTTCGTGCTTCCTTTTCAGCAAACTCAATATACAAATCATGAATAGCATAATCCAACTCCTTCATGTCATGAACACTTTCAAGCAGCCCCTTCCTCAACAAGACGTCAACCTGGAATTACAAGCTCAATAGAATCAGGCCTCACCAATCGACACAATGTGCACAAGATCATTGTGATAATCACCAAATACATGGTGCCACCAACAATTTCAGCATCAAGTCAATAGTACAATTGTTTAGCAAGTCATCTTAGGTTTTTACAACATACCACCATTCTTTGATTCAGAAAAAAATTTGAAATAAATCCTAGAGATCAAATGTATTTCACAACTCCCGCAATCTTTGCCAACTAAATAAATACCTTCAATATACATGATGATTACATTCCTTGGAAAACCATCTTATCTAAAAAAAGCCATTGATTCACAATTATACCTAGAACCACAATAATTGAAACTAATGAGTAAATACTTGAATTATGATCACTACCGAAGAAACACCTTAAGTCTACCCTTTTATTCACTATTTCTAGATCTAAGATCCTATTCTAGAATTGCAAAGATGACAAAAGTAAACTTCATACCATCACAATATTTGTGCAAAACCATACTCATGACAAAGAGTTTAGTAGACTCACACGTGCCCTCATGTCAACTTCGCTTCTTCTATGAATTGAACACAGCCATTCCCACTCAAAGCGCAAGTGACATGTTGTACTCCATTTGGTCCTCCAAATCAATGCCAAATCCAAGAATATATGTTGCTGATCCGGATCTAACATATCATAACCTTTTCGTAGAATGAAAAAAATAGGGTGCGGGTTTTCCATCAGCAAATTGAACTTGTCAACTTCCAAACTTTCCTCCCATGCATCAAGCTTGATTCCTTTTACTTGCATTCCTAAGACTTTCAATGTTAAGGGATGATATACATGCCTGCTCCTTTCCTTGAGAAAATAACATTTCTTCACACACCTTTTGACGATTTCCCACTCATCAATACTCTTGATAGACTCCCTTGAGTCCCCTGCATAGTGGAGGAATACATCAATTGCACCCTCTTCATCTACATTTGGCATCTCCATGCAATGGTGCAGAGGAATACGAAGTCTCTTCTCAAGAATACCTAAAGAGCGTGACACCAAAAGCACCATGCTCCCATCATGGTACCTTACATTAAAGTACTTCCCAACTTCCTCAACGTCATTGTCCCATATGTTGTCAAGGACTAGAAACACTTTCTGTTGTCCCATACGCTCCTTCAAGAGATAAGCAAGCTGTCAATTGTTCCATCCCCATGTTAGCTATCAAACGTTTCCATCCACATCTATAGAAATGCAACACACGCACATGTGTACACATGTAGACTAAAATACAACCCCCATATAATGTAATGACTTGGATGATGTAGTGTGAGAACCAAAATGAACATGCAATTACTTGAAAGATGCAAAACAACTCACATACAAAATATAAAATGGGGAATAAATAGCTCAAAAATGTATCAAAAATACACTTACTCTTGCTAGGTTAAGAATCCATAAAAATATCCTAAATAAAGACAAGTGATTGGAAACATTGTGACAACCTTCTTTGCTAACTACACTCAATATCCCTAAAAAGGCATCTAACACTAGTGGAAAAGAAAATCATACAACTTCTTATAAAAAGTCAATGTATTTATCAAGTGTTTCAAGAAAAAGGTCCTCCTACGTTAGTAGTATTGATACCTTCATACTAGATAAAAAATTCAATATACATGAAAAGGATATTACATTGAGCAAAAAGTTACTCAATGGGTAGTACTGTTAGGAATTATCAATGTAGCCAACAACTTCATCCATCTCACATTAGATTCACATAAACCAGTTTACCATGTCCTTGATTGGAACATACCTTATCATGCTCAACATCTAGAATTGTAGGATCAGCTCCTGTCAAGTCTTTAAGTACCATCTTCATCTGCTCCTTCAAATTCATGCCACCCAACTCCACATGACAAACTTTCCCAGCAAACTCTCCAAACATTTGATTGCACAATTCCCTTGTGAGGGTGGTCTTCCCAACACCCCCCATTCCATGTAAACCCACCACTCGAACCTTGTTCATAGTAGATGGTCCAACCTTCTTCATTATATTCAAAACCGGCTGTCAAAATAGAGAGTACACTTCACTTAACTTTAACTTGGAAAAAAATACGAAGTGGAGGAATGAATGAGACCATGGTCATTGTACTTGTCAGTCTAAGATTGAGCTAGGATATATACAACTCCAACTATACAATATCAAGTTATTTAAATTGATGCATCAATAAATTAAAATAATGACTAGGTTGGTAACAATCCATTCGAAACTAAAGGTTGCAAATGAATTCCTAGTCAAACACATTCAATGTTAGGTTTACATGTAAGGATCTTCCCTATCCAATGTGACAACTTCATTTTCACAACCCACGTTCTCAAAATTGTTTCAAAAGAGAGTTTCACAAGTACCTCAAGCAAGATCTCCATTGATTGGAAATGAGACGTATCCCACTTCACATCCGGTGGCACATCCAACTTGCACACAGCTGCCACCACTTTCTTGATGAACTCTGCTTCTCCTTCACTCTCCCCACCATACTCAATTCCATTATTCCCTTGGATCATTGACACCGCATACATCCAATCCGATATATTGATTGATTCATCTTGGTTTTTGAAATCCTCCCATACAGCTCTCCAATCCTGCCCGTTCATTTTCTTTTTGAACTCTTCCCTTGATATCTTGAAGAACAATGGTAATATTTTGAGACGGTTGTTACTCGACTTCTGAGCCTTCACAAACATGTTCAACTCCATCATCGGCCACTTGGATTTGGTGAAGAACTCATCAGATAACACAAGAATGGCGACAAGACATTCTTCCGCCGCTTTCATTAAGGGAGGGTAAAACTTTTCACCCTTGCGCAAACTGTCCAGACGTTGGTCAAAAAATGCATGATGTTGAACTGCTTCCAACTTCTCGCACAGATGCTCCGTAAAGGGCTTCTGCACCCCACTATGGCTCAAGAATATTTTGTGCTTTGGTTCCCAATGTTGCAACCTGAATATGCCACAAATCATGATGAGACACATGATTCATTGATTCAGCATAATTGAGGTGGAGATGGATTACTATCCAGTGTAAGGAAGTACCGGACATCACAAAGTGAGACAACCGAATGTGAGACTACCTCCAAGCAAGACTGTAATCTATGTTGTGGCTCACCTTGATCGATCCATAGCACCAACAGCAACAGCTGTATTGGCATTCTCCTGCTTCTTCCTTTTGGAACTCTCCTGCTGCAAACCTTGATCAGCTCTTGAATCCGACTCTTCGTTCACTCCTTTGCGCTTCTGAAGGGCATGGAACGCAAGGCTTTCTCTTGCGTTCGACATTGTGACACGGGAGGTTGCAGCTTCCAATGCACTGTACTAAGCATTTATTTCTGAAGCTCGTGATACCCGTCTGCTTATCAAACGAGAGCTCTCTCAGTCACCCTGGAGGGTTAATCTCCGAGGGGTCCAATACAAGGGTCAATGGAGAGGAAACGCAGTCATCCAAACATAATACTTCCCTGGAATATAGCATTCTCTCCCAGTCACAAGGGTTCATGAGTTTTCAGAACAAACAAAGCGTGTCCTCCAAACATATATTCATCTTGTTCCTCGAGCCTGTGCACCACTCATCTCCCGAAGTTCTCCAAAAACAGCGGGTGCTCCTCTGGCTTCTTTAGAAACAGCTAGCCTCAGAATCAAACCCCATCACACAGATCTGCATCATCACAAACCACAACACCACCGTAAGAACCATGACCAAACGAATACAGAATCTTACCACCCTTTGCACAGAAGTCCAAATCTTGTAATACACTTCATAGCTGATACATGAGACAAGATTTCGACAAGGTTTACCCAGAGTATGTCTTTTGATTAACTCCTGATCAAACTGGAGTGTTGGCTGCAATGAGAAAGCTAAGAATATTAAATTGTCTCCCTCCAGACCTAGTCACCAACTCCGTCCACCACACACTCATCTCTTTTCATTCGTGTTGCGCTTTCTTGAAATGATTGGTAGAATGACGCCGAGACTCGTTTCAGAGCAGAAGTTCTTTTCATCTGTTTGCATGTTGATAAAAACCTAGTAACTCTTCGATCGACGGAGCAGTTCTCAGTTGTGTTTCTCCTGAGAGACCTTATCTCTCAAGGCACCTGAATTACAAGCGTAGACCAAGCTCACGAATTGAACAAATTTCAATGATGCGATGGGATTCAGTTTTTTTATTTTATTCGTGCAATCGAATCTAGAGATGCTGACTTGCCCTGGCGTAGTTTACAATATCAAATAAATCTAGTAACGCATCCAACTAAACCAATCCTTCAGGCTCGCAAATCCAACACGAAAACAGCACAGCGGCGAAAGTACTCCCTCAACAACATCAACATTTTCAGAAGAAAAAATATATATATCCACGGCGAATAACCTATTAAAACAGCCAACACCGTCTCCTCCTCAATCCTCTCAAAACAACTTATCAAAACAGGCTCCAATCCGAACCGAAATTCATACCAAGCCTCACGTCCATCTCCTGCTCAGTCGTCCCGACGGAAAGGTCCATCGCCGCCGGCGCATCCACCGCCGCCGTCACTACGCCTCAAATCTTGGAAACGAAACCCTGGCTGAGTCCGCGTAATGCGAAATCTTGACGGCGAGGGGAGCGGAGAGAAGCGATCGTCGGCCACGGCGGGGGGGAGGGCGGGGCGAGCTCAGGAGAGGCGTAACCAGAGAGCGGTCGATGGCGATGGCGTTGCCGCGACGCGGAGATGGCTCTCTCTCTCGACGAAGAAGCTGCAAACTGTCTCGTCGGGGTTCGAGGCCCGGAACCCGGCGGAAGATGGTGGTACGGGGTATGGCGGTACGGTGGTGTGTCGCCTAGGTATCGACGAGGTTTGTGTTGATGCCCGGTGAATGCGTGACCTTCTTCAGGGAGAGCTCATTCAGTATACAAGTGCCTTGGATCCAATACTGATATCTTATTGGCGCATTCCTGTTCCTAGAAGTTGATTTACCCCAAATGACCATGTCCCTTGGAGGACGGTTTTGATTTTGGGCAGGTACTTTAAAAAATCAAAAATATTCTTTTAAAATATTTGTACTAGATTCTCTCTTATGAGAGCTTCGAGGAGGTATTTTTATTAATTTTGTTGGATTGAGGGTTTAAGAGTTAGTACCACTCAAAGTTAGAAATGGGAACTACGGGTAGCTCTAAAATTTTGCTAGAAGTTTCTATTGACATTGAGATTTTTCATGCATGTAAAGAATATTACTTTCTTTGAAGATGTCAAAACACAATTCTTGTCTTTAGTGTAAAAAAACATTTTAACTCAAGTCAAACAATTTTACACATTTCAAGCAAGCAGGTAGAAGACTTCATCTTTTCCAACATAGAACCTAGAGATCTTCAGATTTTTCACTTTTTATTTTTTGACAACAATATGTGGTGAGAACCTTCATTTTGGCCGTTTGGATTATCATTCTAAAACATATTAAGTTCCCAAAAAAAAAACGTGAATTGGCAATTTTTAAACCTCCACTCCTCGCACGCTTGTTTTGAATATGCTACACCCCTTCTTTACCTCTAAAAATTGGTGTATAGGGAACTAACATCATGCTTAACACAATGGTAAGAGATTTAGACCTTTTGCAGTGCAAAATTTGACACCAAGTGAAGTCAAAGTCTACTGATCCACTCAACGCACAAAAGATACTGAACAATTTTCTTGATGCACTGTAATCTTTCAATTGGTGCGGTCAAGGTTTTGAAATTTTGTGATTATGTTGCTTAGTAAGTCTTAATTGAGATCCTATGGTCAAAACTACAAATATAAGGTTTTGCTTCCTTCTTTACTCATTGCACTAGAATCAAAAGTTTTGAAGTGTTTTTGGTGTGAAACTGCCACAGTCCTTTAGGAGTTAACCCCTAAAAGTCCAGGCATTTTCCCTCATGAAACACTCCAAAACTGCCATCATCAACAAGTGGCAACGAAATTTAACATTAAAGTCTAATTTTAGACTTTTAACCGTACAATCTTAAAATAGACACGTACATGAACTTACAGTACAAATTTGGTTGCAATCCACCACACGGATGTGAAGATTATAGCGTTTGAAGTGCAAAGAAAAGTATTTTTTCCCCCTTGCCCGGCAAGGTCAGCCTACTTTGACTAGGTATATCTTCTAGTTTTTACATTGAAATGTGATCAAATCTTTTACCAATATGACTTATATGGTGTTAGCTATTTGTGTGCAAAATTTGAGGTCGATTCGAGGGGTAATAAATGTAGAAATATACACTTTAGTAAAAGGGGGTACAAAATGTTGACAATTACTACGTAAGTGATATGAAATTGTTTGTATCATACAAGTTGTTGCATTTGAGAATCCCAATGGTGGAAACTTTCAATTTATTTTTTCACTAATTTTAGAAAAAGAAACAACTAAAAATTAGTAAAATCCATAATTTTCATGAATATATGGAATAAATAAAGCATTATGGGAAAGGGCAGTGCTTGAAATTGGGTGGCCAATTTGTCCCGTTGTTGACCGCCCCTGCAGCTGGACGGGGCCCGCCAAATTTTTATTTTTTAAAATTAATTTATTTATTATTTATTATTTATTTTTTTCATTGGGCCCGCTTCTGGCGCGAGATGGTGGCAGGCCAGCTAACGGCTGATTGTTTGTTGTTTTTTTTAAAATTATTTCAACAACTCTTTTAATAATTTTCAATGCTTTTTCTACTTGGACTTCGTGCATAGAAGTCTGGATTCCTTTCCTCGCCCTTTTTGTCCCAAAATTTTGCCCCTTTTTTCTCCTCAAATTGCATTGGTTGACATGGTTGCCCCTATAGTCTAGAGTCCCCATTTTGACCTTTGAAGGCTAATAACTTTTGAACCAAAAGTCCAAAATCATATTTGAAAAATTCTCCACATAGATTTTATCAAGGACAATGTAGTGTAAAATTTTCATAAGAATCAGAGTATTTTTTCCACTCAAAGGTACATGCCCAAAATCCCAAACGTACGTGGTACATACACTTGGGCTTTTAGGGGTTAAAGGACAACGACACGCTAAGCATGGCTAGTGACTTTTTTACGTCTTTTTACTATGCGTTGGGGTGGCAACATAAATTTTTTGGAGACGATAAATTTGGCAACACCGCATTTTTTCGTGAGACACACCTTTGAGAGAGTAAAATATAAAATATAAAATATAAACTAAATCTAGTAACGCATGCGAACTAAACCAATCCTACAGGCTCGCAAATCCAACACGAAAGCAACAGAGCAGCAAAGGTACTCCCTCAACAACAACATCTCCACAAAAAAAAAACACAGAAGAAGAAACCTATCAAGACAGCGAACACCATCTCCTCAATCCTCAAAAAGAGAAGTTATAAAAAATATTGATTAATTTTAAATTAGCATCTTCAGGACACAATTAGAATCTTCAGCAGCCTATGCCCATCTGTGTCCTATGCAAAGGTGGACACTTTCGTTCAGAGTCCGAGAGGTCAAGTTTGGCAGCTACCTTTCTTTACCTGCCATCCCCAAATATCCCGGCCCATACACAGAAATTAATCGATTCGGTAAAACGTCAGTGTTAGTTACAAATCGATTCGACGAAGCCAATAACTGCTTGGGCGCCTCCAACACCACATCTACACAGAGCAACCCGCGGTGAGGCAACTAGTGAGATAAGAATGAAATAAGAATCAGAAGCAGGTCATAAATGACCTTGCGACTGATTCTCCACAAGCCACACCTCAAAAACACTGAAGAACAAGCAGCCGTGCATCACATCAAACAGAAGCACACCATAATCCTACACTGCCAGCTTGACCTAAATCTCTGAAACACCCCTCCTCCATCATCCAGCGCTCATGCCCTTCACATCAGATACACAAACCCTACTGCAACCACTTCGGAACACCTCCTCCACCCATGAACACCAACCAAGAGAAAAAAAACCTCACCCCTCTTGAGTTGGCGATGATTGTCGGTGTGGGTCATAAGCCACCCGGTGCGGAAGTGTGGATGCAGGTAAAAGCGGGCGCGGGATGGGAACTAATAGTCCGGTGACTGGCGGACCTAAGTGGCTTCGTGAGAGCCTGTGGTGGTAAGCTCTCAGAGAGAGCAATCTAGTACATCCGCAGCAGCAAAGAGCAAGCACAAAGTAGCCTCGGGTTGCTTGGAGACTTGGCCCCCACTTACAGTCGGCAAGCAAGATGGGGAGCTTGTAGCGTTTAGGGTTAACGACGACAAGTGTATCACCATGTTTCAGAAAAAGGAGAGGAACACCAACAATGCTGTGAAGGTTTAACGACGCGCTTCAAGGCCCTGCTCATCGCCAACCATCTTCCATCGCTGGTGAAGCTGCGAGCTTCCCCGCGCCTGCTCGCTTGGAGACCAAACGGGCGTCGTCTTCCTTGGCTGATGTCCGAGCTCCTCTCCCTTTTACTGCAAGATTTCAGTTGGCACAGCAACCGCGTTTCATCCGATCAAGTCCCGGGTTCTCAGCGTCCTAGTATACCCCCCATGACCGACAGTTTAAGCAATGTGCATGTAAGGAGAATCCAGTATTAATAACACAGTTGTTTTTCAGCCATGGCCAAGAGAATTACAATCTCAACCCCAGTGATTTCATATTTTTCCGATGAAATCTGAATTAGTTATGAATTTTCAAAGTTGTCAGCCATGGTTAGCCTAGTTCTGCCACTAGGTACCCCCATTAGCACCGACCAAAAGTAAGGGGTCTTGACCAATAGTAAGCCTTAAACGACGAAGCCTATGACTGTGGCATCAATATAAATTTTCAATCAACTGTATGCTCTAGTTTCTCATCAAATATAAGTGACTTTTTTATTTATTTTTTTCAGAGATGAGATTATATGTCTTAATTATGTCACACAAATTTACAAGTTTTTTTGAGTTTATTGTGATTTTTTGAAGAAAAAGTGAATAAAATTCATATGAAATACAAATTATGTTAAAAAATTCTGAAAATTTGAATGAAGGTTGACATTATAGTGCCGAAACTTGTGGTGTAAATGGAAGTTCCGTCTTTGGCTAAAATTAGAACCAGGGTTCTAGGTCCAAGTTCAAATTGCAATAACTTATTCAATTTTACGTATTTTTTTAATTTTCAAAATAATATGGAAACTAGACATCATAAACTTCATTTCATTAGTTGGACTCAAATCCAAAAAATATTATTTTGATGGATTGAATTCAGATCTAAAGCTAAAGCTAGAAGTTTCTCAATTTCATTGTATTTGAGATCTGTGTCACAAACATTTTCTTTCTTAGATAAAACATGATTGTTTCAATGAGCCCAATTTCATCATCATCTAATGCTTATACATGCAAGGAACTCTCTCCAAAAAAAAACTAGATGAAAAATAGTTGTTTACATCGATTATCATCCAACATCTCAACCCCCATGAAAATTGACTTCATCTATCACATAGCCAAAGGGATGCTATTCCTGCACAAATGGAAAGTGTTCCATGGAGATCTCAAGGCCAGGAATGTGTTGGTCAAACAGCGTCTAGGCGAGACTATACAGCTAAAGATCACTGATTTTGGCCTCTCAGAGAAATTGATTTTAGAACGAGCATTCCGGAACAAGAGTGACTCGGTTGAAGATTTCGATTGTACTACAATTTCTGATCACTCATTGTCAGGTGTTCGCAAGATTATACAAGAAGGGAATGTCCAATGGGTGGTGGTTGGCAATGTTGGAACTGTCAGATGGATGGCTCCAGAGGTCTATGGCGTGTCAGGCACTATAGATATGACGCTATATTCGATGAAGGCCGATGTCTACAGCTTCGCTATGACCTGCGCCGAAATCTTGACGGGACAATAGCCTTTCCCTCACATTGAATCTACAAGAGAAGTCAAGCTGGTGCAGGTCAAAAGTGGTGAGAGACCGGACCTCTCAACATTGAAGAATGATATACCAGAGGCACTCGTGCACCTTCTCAAGAGATGTTGGGATGCCGATCCCTCAAGTAGACCAGATTTCTCACAAATCTACTCCAGTATGCAGGAGCTCAAGAAGGCATTCCCAATCAAGTAGAGAACGAAGACATTCATTTAGATTAGGAGACCATGATGCGAATTTCAAAGCTGCCTCTCAAAGGTTCTATTGAGAGTTTTCTAGAGGAGTGAAATTGTACAAAGCTGCCTCTCAGAGGCTCTACTAAAAGCAAACAAGATGAAACGTCACACAATTTCAAGAAGACCACTCAATTTCCACTCGCGGAAATGAAATGTTTGACGAACATGAAGCACTTAGAAAGTCCCTACTGCTGCGAGGATCAAGATGAAAGCATCGTGGACGACTCTCTGCTGACAGCTCGCATCGCGCTCCTCCAGCGCTCCATCTTTGGCTCTCTTCTCCCAAAATCCTGTTTCCAAAATGAAGTGCAAATGTAAACTTCTCAACCTCAAAATCAGCCTAAATGTTGACAAAGTTCCTTTAACAGCTGAACCCTATTATCAAATAGGTATCACACGTTGGTATTACCCGAGTATCACTCAGCGGCACCACCGAGGGTTAACAGAGTTTCGATCGAGTAACACCCGAGTATTACCCCAGTATCACCATCACTCCAAAACAATCTGTCGCAGCGGATGCATCGCCTGCAACAATCTATGTGCCCTGCGTCGTTGATATTATCGTCCATTGACGGAGCTAGAATCGCAGCACGTTTGTCTAGAGAGTTGGATCACTTCCATGTGGATTTCAGAATTTGGATCTGTCATTATAATATCGGGTGTTTTCACAATTTATGGGATGCCAAGCCCGCTATCTTTTTCTAGGTTCCCGACATGCTTTTTAAGCACCAATTTCATTTATTTAGAGGACGGGCCGACCACATGTAAGTGCCGGACTTTTTCTCTCCCCACATGTGCTCCTCGAGAAGCTACAAGGATCATTCCGGGTGGGGTGAGCATGGAGACTCGCTCTTAGAGCCTTGTCCCATGCAATGTCCGACCTGTCGTTTTTGACGGAGTTGGGTCACTTCCATGTAGCTAGCCTCTCACCTCCGGGATGATGCAACCGCTTTTCAAGCCCATGAGGTAATGTAGCGAGCTGATAATCTCCGGGATGATGTAGCCGGTGTTCAAGCTGATGAGCTTCCCCATTCCTCCCAATATACTAATCAGAGTAAGATGGATTGTGAACTTCAAGGTGGGACCTCTCAAATTCTCTTAATAAAGGTAATTGGGGTACAACTTGGAAGCATCCAAAACCTTGGGTTGATTATAACAGCTGACGGGTGTGACGCATGGAAGTGGCCCTACATTTTCTTTCCTACATTCTGCAAATAGGGAAGCTACAGTGATAATTCGGGTTGGGCATTACATGGGGTTTTGCCCTAAGCGTGTTCAAAAGTCAATACCACATTCGGAGTTGTACTCATGGGAGCTTCCAAGGTTAAACCTGCATTAGGAAATCCGAGGGCCTCCTTTAGTTCACACTATCTTGGCAAGCTCCTTGGTAGGTTAAACTGCTTAAAAACATGAGAACACATGGAATTCAACAAAGGGTTCGCAAGTGGAACTCTGGCTGCAAAAGTGTGATGTCTTTGACAAGATGAATTTTTGAAGGGCTTGTAATATCACATAAGGGCATAAGCACACTACACTACCCCGTTTTTGTGTCAGTGTTACAAAGTCGGAAAAAAACACTACTTATTTATTTTACAGGTACATAAATCAGTGAGTTTGGTGGAATGATTGAAATTACTAATGGGTCATAGGGGCAATGGGAAATTTCCCATTTGTAATCAAAATTTGGTTTATTTCACCAAAATCATTATAAAATAGAGACTTTGATATAAAAATTTTGAATTTTTTTTTTAAAACACCTTTGTTGGTTGGTAGAGGAATCTAACATGATTTTATAGGTAGGCCTAATTTTTTTAAATTAGTTTGTTTTTTATATCACTTTGAATTTAGAATTAGGTATTTTTAGTGTTACAATGTACCTCCTTTCAAGTTTGGCGTTTTTAAAAATTCCTTGTAGAAAGGATAAAATAACAAAAAATTAGGCCACATGTAGAACCAAGTTAACTTCCATCTCCAACCAACCATAATGTAAAAAATGTTTCTTCAATATTTTATTGAATTCTCCATTTAAATTGCCAAAAATGGTACTAGTGTAGCGTGCTTCGACCCATAAACTCTTTTAACCGCTATAGCTCATCAATTACAAAGCTTCTCTCTGCGAAAGAGAGCTTGGGACATTTTGTCTACAAGTCTGTGCTTCTTCTTGGGTTCAACTGCTATGATACCTCCAAAACACATGACCATTCCTCATCCTACGTACCAAGAGAAAACACTAGCCTTTTTGACTGCTCTATGGTCTTGTTCTCGACACTCTAAATTTGACACTTTCAGGTGAAGTGTGGGAAATGGTGTCAAAAAACTTGTGCATGACATAAATGTGTGGCAAGAACTTGTGCCAACGACATATTTAACTAGAACTGGACTATTCAAAGTCCAGAAATCATGACCATTGATCACATCTCCCAATGATTTGAGAAATCTCCAGATGATTCTAGTGTAATTCAACCGGAGATCTCCCGATGATGCGTTCAGTCCAAAGTCCAAAATTCACTAAATTTTCCAGATTTAGCTTAATGATGCAGTTTGGCTCGGTACTCGTCTATGAGAAAGCAGAGGGGAGCCAATTTTAGGTGTCGAACTCAAGGAGAAGATACAATTTCTCACGGTGAGTATGATAATGCTCTAAAACATCCGCTTCAAAGTTTTTGCAAATGACCCGAAAGGAGTCTTCCAACTTCACGTGTATTTTGGCAGAGTCATCTTGATTGACTCTAGTATACTCTATGCTCTTCATCCAATTCGGTTCTACATAGCCATTACTCCTAGAACGCCTTGGAAGCCAAAAAGTGGCTTTTCAAATGATATTTGAATTTGAGCCACTAAACGATATTTTTGAATTTGAGTCCAACTGATGAAATGAAGTTTATGAAGCCTAGTTTCCATTCCAATTTGGAAATTTGAAAACAAAGTGTAAAATTGAGTATGTTATTGCAATTTGAACTTTGGACCAATTTCCTAATTTTAGTTGATCATGGAAGTTTCATTCATACCACAGGTTTTGGCACTATGATGTTACACCTTTTGGTGAAATTCTCAGAATTTTTAAGCACAATTTGTATTTGATAAGAATTTTCTTCACTTTTTCTTCACAAAATCACAACAATTTCAAAATTTCACAAAACAAATTGTGATTTTTGTGACACAATCAAATCATGTGATTTCATCTCTGAAAAATGAAAAAAAAATTCGACACATACTTAATGAAAAATTAGAGCACACAATAGAATGGAAATTGGGATTGATTCCACGGTTATATGCTCTGTCCTTTATCCCCTAAATTTCCTTGACAATTTAACACCAAAAACACTTCAAAACTACCTCTCTAAGATGCAACATTGCAAGACAGATTGAAACAACTTTTTACTACTTTCAACCTTAACATCTTCAATTTAACTACTACAAGATGACACTCAAAAAAATTTGTAAACTTTGATCGCACGGATTGTAAGATACATGCATTTGAAAAGTGCAGTGTGGTTTTCTTCTCCCTTCCGCGGACAATGTCAGCGTACTTTGACTCAAGATATTGGCATACTATTTTCATATTTTTAAATTTTTTTTTGATAAGTCTAAAATAAAAGGGAGTTTTCTTTCACATATATGCAACTTTAAATTCCTCTTCCTATTTTGACTATTGGAAAAAAGAGTTTTATTTACTTTATTTGACCAAATCCCTTTTTCTGGGTGCATATTAAAAAGGAAGGAGTATTTTTACTTTTAAAAAAATAAAAAAATAAAAAAACACTTTTTCAAAATAATATATATATATATATATATTTTTTAATAAATTAATTGACGGTAGCGATTTGAAGGATCCAACAGAAGGACCAAATCCGGCCCTAGGTGGGAGTTAAGGTTACCCCAAACCTCGTCCCGATTGCTCCCTTGGGGCCGGAAGGTTTGGCGTCAAAACCATGCCACCTAAGGCGACACGTAGGATGAAATATAGTTCCGGCCGGCCCCAAGTATAAAGCTCTTGGATTGGATTTTGAGAGATTGAAAGATCCTATTGCTTGAATCTCTGAGTATTCCGGTTGGCCCTCAATCCGGCCCCAAGTTTAAACCGGCCCTTAGTGTATGGAAGCACTTAGTGTAGAAAGGTGTTTACCCTCTAGAGGGGGTAGTAGTTCTATTATACTAGCCTATGTCCCGTGGCCATATGCCTAATGATGAGAATGAACAAACACTACATTCACGCCAGTCTCTTTGGAGTTCTTCTTCTTCTTACCTCCCAAGAAAACACCCAAACTACTCCTAAAACAAAGCAATCATCTCATCCGGATATGGTTGTAGGTATATGATATCCGGGAGTACAGTTGACACTCGGGTGATACTAGAGTGATATCTTTGTGATATCCGCATGGTGTTACGGCGATCACAAGAACATTGTCAACATTTTAGGTCGGAGGAGTGCACGTTTGTGCTGTCTTTCGGAAACAGGATTTTGGGATAAGAGAGGCGCATTCATTTCGATAACAGAAGCGCTGGAGGAGCGCGATGCGAGCTTCGAGTATAGAGTCGCCGACGATGTTTCTTTCTTGTGAAGATGGCGAAGGTTCTCCTCTTCCAGAGGTGAGATTTCTTTTCAATTTTGTCTCTGTCTGCAGAATTTCACTCCAGTTTGAATGTACGATTGTGCACTCTCCGCCTCATCTTTGAGCCTTGCAGTGTGAAGGATTTTCCTAAGCAAGCTTTGTGCTTCAATTTCATTTCCGCGAGTAGAAATTGTGTGGCTTCTTGAATTTGAGCGGAAAATATCTGCAATATGACTCATCTTCATTGCTTTTAGTAGAGCCTGTGAGATTCAGCTTTGTACAATTTGATTACTTCCTCAAGGAGGTAGTGCCTTTCAGAGGCAGCTTCGAAATTAGCATCCTGGTCTATTAGTCTAAATTAGTGCCTGCATTCTCTACTTGATCGGAAATGCCTTCTTAAGCTCCTGCATACTAGAGTAGATTTCTGAGAAATCTGGTCTACATGAGGGATCGGCATCCCAGCATCTCTTGACAAGGTGCAGGAGTGCCTCTGGAATACCATTCTTCAATGTTGAGAGGTATGGTCTCTCGCCTCTTTTAACACGCACCCTGACAAGTTTTGTTGATTCGATGTGAGGGAAAGGATGTTGTCCCGTCAAGATTTCAATGCAGGTCATAGCAAAGCTATAGATATTGGCCTTCATCGAAAACGGCTTCATCTCGGTAGTAGTGCATGATACGCCATAAACCTCCGGAGCCATCCATCTGACGGTTCCAACATTGCCAACCACCACCCGTTGGACATTCCCTTCTTGTATAATCTTGCGAACACCTAACGAAGAATGATCAGAAAATGTTCTACAATCGAAGTCTGCATCTGAGTCACTCTTGTTCCGGGTCTGTGGCTCTAAAATCAATTTCTATGAGAGGCCAAAATGAGTGATCTTTAGCTCTATACTCTCGCCGGGACGCTGTTTGACCAACACATTCCTGGCCTTGAGATCTCCATGGAACACTTTCCTTTTGAGCAGGAATAGCATCCCTTTCGCTATCTGATAGATGGAGTCAATTTTGATGGGGGTTGAGAGACTAGACTTGTCTCTGCGAAAGAGAGCTTGGGACATTCTGTCGGTAAGTCTGTGCTTCTTCTTGGTTTCAACTGCTTGTTCTCCTTCGCAGACCAGAATATGCAAGTCGCCATCCAGGAGCTCCATGAGAAGCATGGGGCATCCATCAGTCTTCTGGATGCTGAATCCCACCAGGAGCACGACATTGGGATGTCGAGGAAGTAAGACAAGGTTCTGCACCTCAGCTCTTAAGCCCTCCACATCAGTAGCTTTGAACATCTTCAGTGCATAGTTGCGATTTTGCCACTGGCACTTCAAAATTGTTCCAAAGCTTCCTGATCCGATTTCTTCTCCAATCTGAATTTCCGAAGACTGAATCTTGAGATCCTGTAGCAGGTCTGTTCTTGAGGAAAACGACGGCGTCGCGTTTACCTCTTTCTGTTCAACTCACCTTGAATGTTGAGACGTTTTGTGACACGCCAACTCATATTCTTTCGATTGGAGTACAACTTTCAGGATGGACAATTCCCTTTCCACTCGTTCTCTTTCAAGCTTTTCCAGCACAGCCAACGCATCCTTCTCTCTCAACAAATCTAGCACAGCCAAGGCTTCCTCCTCACTCAACAAATCCAGCGCAGCCAACGCTTTCTTCTTCTCTCTCAAAGAACCCAACGGTCCCTTATTTTCGAGGAACTCCATGAGCCTCTTTCTCGAAACGTGTTTCACCTCTTCTCTTCGCAACCTCTCTGATTCATACAACGAATCGACCTTCTTTCCCTCGACGAGCTTCTTAAACAACACTACCTTTACTGCCTTGTTTTTCACTAGTGCCTCTTCCACCACCACTTGCTCTCTGCCCAGAGCCGCTCTCAACTTATCAGTCGTCGTTGTCATGGACTCTATCCACTCTATCATATATTTATCTAGGATTGATTCCGGTATGAATTCTAACATGTGCTTCTTGTCCATTTGTTCATCTCTTTTGAACAGAGTCGCTCGGCACTCATCATCGAGAAAATAGAGTGGAGCCAAGGTGTCGAACTCGAGAAGAAGATTCAATCCCTCCTAGTGAGTATGATAATTCTCTGAAACACCGGCTTCAACGTTTTCGCAAATGACCCAGAAGGAGTCTTCCAACTTCACATAAATTTTGGCAAAGGCATCTTGTTCGACTCAAATGTACGACATCCAGTTCCATTCTTTACAGCAAGCAATCAAACATCGTCCATCGTCCAAAGCATCTACCGCATCATTATACAGGTGTTTCCCTGCAGAGATTCCAGACCTTTGTAGTTCTTTTAAGTACGGTTGTGCTCGCTAGTAGAAATCCACAAGCCGCTTGCATTGGTGCAAGTTGATTCGGATATAATCACTCCAACCAATCACCCTGTCTATGATGTCCAAGTCTAGTATGATCGAATCAGGAACAGAGAGTGTCTACACCGACAGAAAATAGAGTCAGACCTAGTACCGGTCTAGTTGAAACATTCATCACTAGAGTTACTTGTAAAGTCAACCCAGAGCTCGCATACCATAACCCCTCTTTTCCCATTTAGATTTGAACCAAAATCAGCTCCAAATAGTTCTCAGTAATTCTAATTTCAGCTTGAAGGTTAGGAAGATGACTAGAGCATCTCAAAAACTACTTCGACCTCAGACTCCTGAGAAGGCAGGCTAATTTTTACTGTAGAGAGTGGGTTGAAAGGCTTGACCTGCTCTGAGGCATCCATCTCTGAGTAGAATGAGACACTCTGCTCCTAGTGCGAGGAACCGTCTTCAGAATCTGCAGCATGCGCACATCCGGGGTGTAAGCGAAAGACCCCGAAACCGACTGCAAACAAGTCAATTAGCAGCGTGAAACATCAAGCAAAAGGGAATTGCAACTGAGACCGCAACTAACCTGTGATGAAGAAGTCTTCTCCAAAGAGAGGGGCAAGGGGGGCGGCAAAAGGGCAGCTCGATTACACGCTCTCCGTAACTCATCAGGAAACTCCTCTCAAATCCTTGTGTCAATTGGGACGCGCACATGCGTCCAAATGATTCCGCGATGGGCTCCACGTGACGCGGCCCATCCACCGATGGATGCAAAGCTGCGACCCCAATAGAGTTTTCCTGAAGGGTCACCAAAATACACTGGATAGTCACCCCCAATCTTAACCCCTAAGGGACCAAGTGTCAAAAATGGGCTTTTTGAAAGTTTGGTCAAGTACCTATGGTGTCAATTTCCAACATTCTTCTTTGAAATTTTTACTATAGAAAGACATTACCAAGAGCTTAGTGGGAAAACAACTTTTTCCTAAATTGGACATTTGATGAAAAAGTTAGAGGGTTTTGAATTTTAAATGGGGAGGGCGAGCACCTCGGGCACCTCCAAAAACTTTTGATAGGACACTCTACTGAATGTGAGATTTTCAGTACTCGCAAGTAATATTATTTACCTTCATATTGTCAAAAAAAAGTTCTTGTCTTTAGTGAAAAATAGCATACCAACCAAAGTCAAACATTCACACATTGTCACTCATTGTCGGGCAAGGTACGAAAAAAACTTCTTCTTTTCCACATAAAACCTAGGTATCTTTATATTTTTCACTTTTTATTTTTCCC
This sequence comes from Bryoerythrophyllum caledonicum, assembly GCA_963971425.1. NCBI lineage: Eukaryota > Viridiplantae > Streptophyta > Bryopsida > Pottiales > Pottiaceae > Bryoerythrophyllum > Bryoerythrophyllum caledonicum. The sequence continues at coordinate 3,920,351 of OZ020514.1, forward strand.
ACAACAATATGTAAACCTTCTTATTAATGTTATGTAAACCCTCTTATTAACCATTCGGATTATCAATCAAAAACATATTAAGTTAAAAAAAAATTAAAGTGTGAATTAACAAATTTTGAGCCTCCACTCCTTGCACACTTGTTTTGAATATGCTACACCCCATCTCTACCTCTAAAAATTGGTGTGTAAGGAGCTAACATCATGCTTAACAAGATGGTAATAGATTTAGACCTTGTGTAGTGAAATTTTTTGACACCAAGTGAAGTCAAAGTCTGCTGATCCACTAAAAGCAGGGAAGAAAATGAACCATTTGCTTGACTTCAAACACTATAATCTTTCAATCCGTGCGGTCAAAGTTTATGAAATTGTGTACATGTATTACTTAATAAGCCTTTATTGAGATCCTACGGTCAGAACTAAAAATCGAAGTTATTGTTTCCTTCTTCATTCATTGCACTAGAATCCAACAATTTTGAAGTGTTTTTGGTGTAAAACCGTCACGGTACCTTAGGGGGCCCCACTAAACAAAAGGTAAATTTGGATAAATTTTTTAATATGATAATTGGTTCCCAGGTGTAAATGCATTGGGAACATGGGGAACACATTGGGAACGGACGAAATGCGAGGGAACACAATGGGGAACTATGGGGAACAAGGTGGGAACTCATTGGGAACGCAATGGGAACGTTGTGGTAATGATATGGTTAAAAAGGTAAATCAAAAGAGGGTAACTAGATGAATTGGTTAGGAACCACATTGGATTTTACCATGAAATTGGTGTAGGCATGAGGAGCCCAACCCGGACTTTTAGGAACCATATGTGGGAGATGAAGCCCCATATGGTCGTCATGTGCATCTATTTAGTAAATGGGACCACATGCACATGATGACTTGGCTTGGTAAAGGTGTGGGGGAACATTAGTCAATTCTTTGAGAACTTAGGATACTATGAGAAAGCTTTTGCTTGCATAGGGTAGGGCCCAAGAGCATTGATTGCCAAGCATTTCATTGGAGCACAAAAAAAAGATACAAACTTCCTCATGTTTTTTTTTTCCGTTTTTAAATCTCATACAGTGTGGCACCGTATTCCTCCTGGCTTGCCTCTTCAAGAAGCACTTCCAGAAAAACTCTAATATCAATTCATGAACATTGGCAAAAATGATACAACTTACATTTTAAAGGAATTAACCCTTGAACGTCAGTTGGAAACCGTATATAGAGACACACATTTTATTCTGTAGAATACAAAAATGTATTAAAGTTTAGCAAAGCTTTCACCTTTGGATTGAAGATTTTTCAGCTAATATCTTTTATTTGGAGGTCATTTCAATATCTCAATCTCATCATGTTCAAATACGACATACATGTAGAATATTGTGGCCGCTAGTGGCACCTTTTGACATTTAAAGGTTTGACCATCAAATTTGACCACACAGATTGAAAGATTATTGAGTGTTTGAAGTAGAGAAAACAGTTCCCTTTCTTCCGTGTGTTGAGTGGATTAACAGACTTTGACTTTGCTTCCTATCAAAAGTTTGCACTACACAAGGTCTAAATTCATAACCATCAAGATAAACATGATATTTGTTCCTTGTACATCAATCATTAGTGGTAGATAAGGAGTGTCGCATATTCAAAACAACTGCGCAAGGAGTGGAGGTTCAATATTTGCCAATTTACGATTTATCTTTTAGTGAACAAATATGTTTTGAAAAATATGATAATCCGAATGGTCATTAAGAAGGTTTACACCACATATGTTGTGGAAAAAATAAAAATTGAAAAATATGAAGATCTCTAAGTTTTATGTGAAAAAGAAGAAGTCGTTTTGGTACCTTGTCCAACAATGTGTGAAAATGTTTGACTTGAGTTAATATGCTAATTTTCACTAAAGCCAAGAGATTTGTTTTTGGGCAGTATGAAAGTAAACAATATCACTTGCCAATATTGAAAATATTACATTTAATAAAGTGTCCTATCAAAAGTTTTTGGAGTCGCCCGACATGCCTGCTCTCCCCATTTGAAATTCAAAACCCTGGAACGTTTTCATAAAATGTTGGATATAGGAAAAAGGTGTGCTCTTGCAAAGGTTTTAGTAATGTCCATCTATAGTAAAAATTTCAAAGAAGAATGTTATAAATTGTCATAATAAGAACCTGCAAAAACTTTCAAAAAGCCCATTTAGGGGTAAAGTAAGCTATTCAAGCATATAATATGTGGAGACACCTAGGTGATACCTTGCAATATTCACAATATATCTATGTGATACATGTGGATATCATCTCAAAAGGTGGCTAAATACTTAGTTATGCTATTATGTTGGTTAACATTCCAGTCAAATTTTATTAGTTTTTTCTAATTTTCACAAATTACTAGGAGGAGCCATGTTTCTCTTGTAGCTTTTCAACTAATTTAAGCCAATTTAGGAATTGATGATTCGAAGCTTTTGCAATCCTCTAAAACTTTACCCACAAACTTTACGTAGTGTAAACACAACCTTTGGGAATCCAATGGAAATTCAGTGGAATGCATAAGGAATGCATCAAGAACACATTCGGAATTCAACGGGAACACATTGAAAATGCAGTGGGAATGTAGATATGGATGTCGTTCATGGATAAGTTTACCAAAATAGTTGATCATGTGGTAAATTGCATGTGATAGAATGGTTGGAATGCTAACCCAATATTTTGTTGGGTCAAGCACGTCATGGTAGAGAAGTACCAATCCTAGTCCTACAATAGAGTGCAAATGGGCCTCATTTGCATGCATGTGGGTCGAATTAATATTAGAATAATATATATTTGATACAGACAAATGGTCTGCAATGATTATATAAAATACCTTATCAAATCCTTATAGGAATGATATAGGTTCAACACCTCTTGAGTTCATATTATGAAAGTGTAATATGATATTCTACATTTAATATCTTTTATATGCAGATTATATGGCAATAATGTGCCAAAAACAATATCCCACAAGATAAACAATATTGATTTTTTACATGGACAATATTGAGCCCAAAACTCCTTGTGTTAATCCCTAATTACTCCAAACTGTGTTCCACCAAAACCACTCCAAAACTGCCTCTCTAAGATGAGACGTTGCAAAATAGATTGAAATAGATTCTTACCATTTTCAACCGTAGGATCTTTAAGTTTGCAACTACATGAAGATCCTCAATTTCTTTGTAAACTTTGATCGCACTGAGTGTATGATATATGCATTTGAAGAATGCACTATGGTCTTTTTCCTCCCTCCCCAGGTAGGATACGCCCTTTGGCTAAACATAATGACATATTTTTCCACTACACATTGCATAAAATCAATGTTTCACCTTGTGTTAGGTCATTGTACACCAAAAATCACAAGTAGTGGTGGTGTTTAGGATAATGAGAATTGACTTGCAATGACTACGGGTACAGAAAGGAGCCATATGCTTAGACAAACAATTTTTTACTTGAAAAAATAATTTTGGATCTGAAATCCAAATAGTGGATAGAATCAATGTGCCCTTGTTCTGTTGGGAATTTTTTTGGGGAAATTATGTACAATCCTTAATTTCTACGCAGTCTTAAGTAAAAACAATGAGGATTACCAAGAACTTTCCATCACTACTACATGCCTCAAAAATTTGCACTATCCCGCACCCAATACTATACAGTAGTACTATTCACCTCTATAGTACCCTACCCGGCTTGCTTGCCCTCCCCAAGAAACTTGCTTCAAACAATATAACTTTTACATTAAATGTTGGATTCAAGAAAAAAATTGTAGTCACACAAAGCTTTTAGTATTGTCCATCTATAATAAAAATTTCAAAAAAGAATGTTACAAATTGTCACAATAGGAACCTGTCCAAACCTTCAATAGTCCTCGAAGGGAATCTTGGTATTTTTGAGGTTAATATGATTTTATAAGAAAAAATATTGTTCACCAAGGGCCTAAATTGTTTACGCATCTCGCAAACAAGTTAAAGCTCATTTTAGTGCCGGTAGATGGGTTTGGTAACAACTTAACAAAAGTTTAATTTTGTTAAAATTTGACTCTAGGACTTTTGAAAAGGTGATTGAAAAGAGGTCAGAGTGTCTCTGATTGTGAACATGAACAATAATCCAAATGTCCTAGAAGAACATTAGCCTTTTACAATTGTCAACTTATAAAAGTCACAAAAACTTTAAATTACTTGTAAACCTCCTCAACCTTTAACATTGACACTTTAAATTTCTAGCAATCATTTTGTTCCTTTCTCAATAAGAGTCCCTCTCCATTCACATTGAATGCAAAGAAAGTTTTTTTTTTCTTGATTTTTTTGACCAATTGGACTCACCACCTATTAGAATTCTAGAAATAGTAAGTAAAAATCATAAAGGTTGTTGGTTATGTGATGCATAGAATTGTAGTAATACTAATTTTTTCCTAAAAGTCAAAGGGTTGATCATGTATGCCACCCCCTACTTTATAATCTCCTATTAGTAATTGGGACCACATAGGGAGGGTGCCTTGGCTTAGGAAAGATGTGGGGAACTACACTAACAATGGTATTAAGTGTTGGCAACACTAAATATGATCACATATACTAAATGTCAGCAAATGCCTAAATGTGGCTAATACCAAATGTAAGTCTTACATTGTTTCTCAACTTTAGTTGGAAAAAAATAGTAGAAACAATGTTACATGTGTACATTTAGTGTAAGATTTTCCAACCTCCTAGCTTGACTTAATATTTATTGCTATTTACCTCACTGTATAGCCCTCATAGAATTTCAACTTGATAATAATTTGAGGGAGCTTTGTAGTGTGATAAACAATAATAAATATCAAACAACAGTTAATAGTATACCCTACACGTTGGTCACTTTCATACATAATTCACTTTGGAAATTGTCAAATTTTTTGGAAAATTCAAGATATCATCTAGGTCATACCCATGTAATGCTCATGTGATACTTGTGTAATGCAAGGCGATACTCTTGTAATACCTAGGTGATATCCATTGTATGTGGACCACTTGATCTTAGAAAATAAATAATTTGGCAGGAAGTTGCTAAAACTGACCAATGTGTACAAGTAACTAGTGTACCAATCAATTCTTCAAAAACTTGAATTACTATGGGAGAGTTTTAAGCTTGCATTGAATAGGACTTGATTATCATTACTACTCACGCATCTCATTGGAGTAGAAAAAGGGGCACAAAATCTGAAATGCTCCACAATTTTACCTCTAATGAATTGAGTGTCCCTTAGGAAGACAAGAATTTTTCACTTTCACTACAACTATCTTCCAATCTTTACGGTCAAAATTCACAAAAGCTCTAACACATCATCTTATAAAAGTTAAAAAAAGATCCTACGATGACATTCTCAAAAACTTTAGCTTGAGAGTTTTTAATCTATGGAGTAGAGATTCCTCTAAAATGCCTCGGTCCATTAGAGGTTAAATCACTCCTTCTCTTTTGCTTCTCTTTTCTCATCTAGACTAGGGACTTCCAGGAAATCTCTACTAGCTTCCACAAATGTGGGACCCCATCACGACCAACCAGTGCCTACCCGGTATAGCCCGAGTACTACCAGAGTATCACACCAGACCAATGATCAACCAGTGCCTACCCAATATTGCCCAAGTATTACCAGAGTATCACATCAGACCAACGAGCTTTGTCCTTCTCCTTAAGGAGCTTCTTTATCAACACTTCCTTTGCTGTCCTCATTCCTTGTAGCACCCTTTCTTTTCTGCCCAGAAACGCTTCCAAATTATTGGGCTGGACTCTATCCTCTCCAGCATATCTTTATTTTCACTTAATTCTTTTGATTTCTTTATGATTTCTAACATGTCCTTCTGTCCTGGTAGAAATCCACAAGCCGCTTGCACCGGTGCACAGTTCCACAAAATTGAGCTAAAAGTAGTTCTCAACTAATCTAAATTACGCTTGAAGGTGAGGAAGACGATTAGTAATCATCAGGGCATCTCAAAGACTACTTCGACTTCAATCAAGACCACCAAGCTCATCTTCCCTTGACGGGATTGAAGGATATTAAGACCACCAATCTGTTCTATTGATCTGGTAATACACTAGAGTGAGGAGAGAGTAGCATGATGAAAAGAAAGAGGGGTCTAATATTCACGGTTGATCTCATGCAAACTGAGTCTCTTCATTTCTCAAAAACAGCTAAACCTACTTTGACTTGAGTAGAGAAACCACCAAGATTTTCTTCCTATGATAAGAACTCCAAGCTCTTCAATTCATCTGGTTCGAGTGAACATGTAGTAGTAAAAATAAGGAGTATCTTGTAGAAAATTTCGCCAAGTTGTCTGCAGACAAATCTTCTCAGGCTCTTTGCTTTATTTTTTGAACCAAGCGAACGAAGTTTTTTGTGTTTCAGAACATCTCTCACTCGTGCTAGACGTTTTTGATGTAAATTCTCATAGCAACTTAGCGAGCTCTGTAACGAAAGGGATGTTGCAAGACAGGATTTATTCAGCAGTGAATCTAGTCATCGTTTACAGACTTACATGTAGTGTATTGCACAAGGATTTCTTCAGGCTCTGCTTCAAATGTCCGACCCTTGCTCCAGAACCATCATCAGTAGCACCATAGCATGTCGTTCACCACTAGCGAATATTATTTTTTCTTTTCTTTCCCCGATTCACCAGTGTTTTGTTTTTCTTTTTGAGTTTCGGTTGATTTCAGATAGATATCTGCTTTCATTTCATTGCTGGATGCGCTTGTGATGTTGCGTGGATGCTGCAGGCTCGGTTGTGGTGATCCAAGCATCGTGTGCGGCTGACTTCCAGGACACTTTGGACTTGGCAGCTGTCTCAGTTCATCGAGGGATTGAAGGAGTTTTTATCTCACAGGGTGCAACGGTGCGGGAACTGACGAAAATATAACACTAGGTAGTACATGCCACAGCCGATGGTGTAAATGGTATCAGCTTTCCGTTTTACTGGACAGTACTACACAATTGCCGGTAACTGCGTTGTGCACAAATGTCAGAATATCCTCAAGTCTCCATCAGATCGTGTTGTCATTGCATAGAATTATCGGTGGCTTCTCCCGGCTTGCCAGCTCTGGTGTGGCGAGCCAGATGACCAACTACTCCAGCTGCAAACAGATTCCGGGGCGTCGCAGACCGTGGCCATTTTCATTAGGTTCCTGGTGATACTGATGACGACTTGTGCTTTTTTCCAATTGGTGACGAATTGTTTAGAACGGGGAGCAAGCAAAGTGGTTTCCATGGCCTTGATTGTCAGCTTCGCATCAGAAGATACCGACACATTGTTCTATCCAGTTGTTGTACACCAGAGCAATGAGCGTGGCTGCCTTAAGCTACCTTTTTTCAAGTTTCGAATACAGCATCGGTGTCTCTCATGAGCTAGCTTCAGCAACTGCTCTAGTTTTCACCATGTTCCCAATATGGAGATTAGTCTTTGAGCAGGAAACCGGGATATATGAAGAAGATGTATATCCAATGTGGCTTGAGAAATCAGTTCAGGACCTGATGCGGCTGGTGCTTTCGATGTTGATAGTATGGACCATCCATTCATTCATATATAGACCAGTTGTGTTCAGGGCTACACTGATTTTGATGTTTAGTGTCATGGGCAGTAAATGACTTGTAAAGGCTGTAAGTTTTTACTTTTGATATAGACTTTTACTAAGAGCACAACAATCTATACTACTCAAAGAGGGGTATCATAGTGGACATGGTCGGTAAAAATATTCATCAAGAGTGAAAACTTATAGCATTTACAAGTCATTTACTGCCCATGACACTAAACATCAAAATCAGTGTAGTTGGATTGCAACATTCAATAAGCAAAAGAACGAGGGAAAAATTGGGGGCAAGGACTTCATGAGGAGCAAGGCCATCCAACACGGCGGACCCCTACTGGACAAAGCTTTGGACTCTACTTGATTGTGCGCGTTATCATGGGTTGTCACTGTGAAAGTTCATTATCATTTAGCACAAGGAGACGATTGCAAAGAAGATGATCTGAAACTATTTGGCATAATGTTGTGGGCACTGCCTGTAATTTTGACATCGGCAGTGTTGGCCACTCAAGTTTGCACGTGCAGGAAGGATTTTTGTGATTACTACAAGAAAACAGGGTGTTTAGCAACGTTTTGAAAAATTCCTAAGCAATGCCTAGGGGCTTGCTTTTCAAAGAAGCAACAACTACAAGGTGATTTTATGTACAAATCAAGCCCCTAGGCGTTGCTTAGGAATTTTTCAAAACGTTGCTAAGCACCTTGTTTTCTTGTAGTGGATGATCAAGGTACTTTCACATATATTGCCCTTCACTGCATGCTAGACTTTGATAGTGTACAAGTTATAGAGAGACATGTGGTCGTTGTTAAATATCCAATGTTCAGTATCGATGAATCACTTTCTTTGCAGGCAAAATCAGAACTTTGCTTCGGGACTGGCTGATGTTTGACAATGAGATCATGTTGGAAGCATTGTATAAACACATGGAGGAGGCATCAATCAGCTACAGAGTGGGAAGAGATAATTTGGACGTCGAAGACAACAAAATGTACAAGGATACAAAATTAAATTTTGCAATGTGCATTTTGTGGACAAGATGCTAGCTCCCAATATAATGATTATGGTGTTCTATTTGGTTAAAGGCGTTGACGAAACCTTCTTCAAGTGAATTGCGCTCTCTTTCTTGGAGTTGGCAGTCACCACCCTGCCCCTAGCCACTCTGCCATAGTCCGTGAGCCCTTGCCAAATGGTGTTTTGAATCTTAATCAAATTCCAACGTTGATTATTAAAGACTATCATTTTGAGCAATCCACAGAGTCCAAAGAGTCACCCCTCTAATAAGAAGCCACATTCTCTTGACCTCCTTGAACTTCTTGGGATTCTATTAGCAAAAATAGCTTGTTTTAAATTGGGTCTCCTCCAAGGTTGGTTATCTAAGTTGCAAAGGGCATTTAGGATATGAGTGACGTAATTCCAAGCCTCTCAAGATAGACAACAATTCCAAAATTTGTGCACAATGCTTTCAATGTGACCAAAATCACACAATTCGCATTTGTCATCAATTCCAGGTAAGGCCTTATTTCTCCATTGGTTCACAACAATTGCTTTGTGTCATATTTGCCATATGAAGTCAGCCTCTTTTCCAGATCTCTCTTTGTCCCAAGTATTAGTCCATTGGAGCGTAAAACTTGGGGAAAGGACGTGTCTCCATTAGTGCGCGCAATGTTGGGAGGTTGGTCTTTTCTTTGCAATAGTTTCTCCTGCCTCTCTTTGTAGTGTAGGACATGATGGTATTACCTTCGGGCCATAGAATCCATCATGGGTCCCATTCAAGAGACCTTATCTATCCTTGGAAAAGTTGAGCCTTTGGTTTTTTCTCCTTTCCAAGCGGGACCACCCTAACTTTTTCTATGACTCCAGGAATGCCAACCAACAGCTGCTCAGAGCATCTCCACGGTAAAACAGAGAACTGGCAGAATTGCATGATTTGGGGTTTTACGGTGATACAAAGTGAGACTAGAAAACGGGGATATTAGTTTATTGTTTTGCTGCATTTCGGTGTAGCCTACAAGAAAAGCGGGTCGGATGCAGGGAGTGCATCAATTTTTGTTGTTGGCAAGACCCGGTCCTCTAATGACACATGGTGACGCTCCTAACGACAGAGTCGCACCTGACGATATGCGGTTGGTGGCGGCTTCGTCCTGTTTACTAGCTACAAATTTCTTGTTGATTTCCAAGTACTGTGCGCTCCCCTCCCGCTACCCAGACCTTCGTCCCCGCATTTCATGGTCATTTTTTGCCTTGGCGAGGCTCTTTCCCTACCAGGGGTGGAGATGCTCTCATTGAAGCTATTAGCAAAGGTATGCATTTGAGATTTGATGAGCCATGTCATTGGACACTTTAGCCCACTTTTTTTAGCTACTTGTAAGGTCGCCCTATGTTCAATCTATGGAGTAGATATACGAAGTTGACTTTATTGTTGACTTCATTGTCAACAAAGTACTAGAGTTTTCCTAAAACTTTGTGTTTTTTCAGGGTGGTTGGCTTGTGCCAGGGTAAAAGAGATCTTGTGTCTTTTACTAAACACAAACTCAGTATGAGATCTATAAGCGGAAACTTTTGTAGCGTGAGAAAATCCCACCGTGCGTATTTTCTGGAGCATAGGTTGGCATTCCTTGAATAGTACTACAACATCCACAAGCTCCATTTAGACTCCTAAGCATAGGCCCCGCATGCACATGTGCATGGTCCGTACAACCCCATATAACCTCCTCCATTCCCTATTGCACTCTAATTTCAACCGGACATCCCCTAGCCACTCAACCTTTTTGGTTCCTCAATTTCGGCACTCCACATTCAGAGCAACTAATAAAATCCAAGATACAGCTGAGTATCTGATTCCGGGTCACCATGCCTAGTACTTTCAAAAACACTCTAGTATTGACATATTTTTGCAAATTATTCTATTTCATGGTGTCATTTTCTATTCCATAATTGGCTAATTTATAAAGAGCAAAACCAAGGTACAAAGATTATGTACTATTTAGAAAAACTCTATAATTGAGGAAGATTGATGATAAGTTCAAGTTGCTCTGTTACCGCCCTTCCCTTCATCACAAGGTCAGTTGCAATCTCAGATGTACTTTAGTCTTGTTTGATGTTGAGAATGAAGAGAGAATTTGCATCATGCATCACAAGGTCAATTGCAATCTCATCATTCAAATTCTCTCTTCATTCTCAACATCAAACAAGACTAAAGTGCATCTGAAACTTCAGTCTTGTTTGATGTTGAGAATGAAGAGAGAATTTGCATGAGATCAACCTGAATTTTAGGCCCCTCTTTCTGTTTTGATACTACTTTTTCCTCACTCCAATCAGATCACTGGAAGAGCAAGTTGTGGTCTTACCCTTCACTTCAAACAAGGGAAGACGAGCTTGGTGGTATCTCGCAATCGATTAAAGTCGAAGTAGTCTTTGAGATGCTAGTCGTCTTCCTCGTTGCATTGGGTTGACTAACTTGACTTCACAACTTGTAGCTCTAGTGATGAATGTTTTAATGGGACTCTACTTTGTGTCGTCGCAGGAAATCTCTCCTGATTTTTTGAGTCATAATATCCGAATCAACTTGCACCAATGCAAGCAGCTTGTGGATTTCTACAAGAGAGCACGACCGAACTTTGATGAACTAGAGTCACTAGACAGGTCTGGAGTTTCTCAACAGGGACAACTGCATGAAGATGCGTTTGATGAACTAGAAAGGTCTGGACTTTCTGTACAGAAACAACTGTTTAACCATGCGGTAGATGCTTTGCAAAAGGGACTATGACTGATTAATGGCTATGTAGAAGAGAATTGCCTGAAGAGCATAAAGAATGCTGGAGTCAATCAAGATGCCTCTCCCAAAATTCATGTGAAGTTGGAAGACTCCTTTCGGGTCTTTTGCGGAAAGATTGAAGCGGGTGTTGCAGAGAATTATTATACTCACCATGGATATCTATATCTTCTTCTCAAATTCGACACCTTGGCTCCACTCTATTTTCTCAATGACAAGGACCGAGTGACTATTCGAAAGAGACGCACAAATGGACAATAAGCACATGCTAGAAATAAAAAGGGGATCAAGTCAAAACAAAAGTATGATAGAGTCCACGACAATCACGACCGATAGACTGAGAGCGGCTCTGGGCAGAGAACAAGGGCAGATGGCAGGGGCACTATGGAGACATAAAAGAGCAGAGGAAGTGTTGATTAAGAAGCTCATCAAGGAAAAGGACAAAGCGAAGAACGATTGAAAGTGATGGAAGCGTCGTCATCGTCCACAGGAACAGACCTGCTACAGGATTTCAAGATTCAGTCTTCGGAAATTCAGATTGGAGACAGAATCGGATCGGGACAATTTATAAGTGCCAGAGGCAGAATCACGACTATGCACTGAAGATGTTCAAAGCTACTGATGTGGAGGGCTTAAGAGCCGAGGTGCAAAACCTTGTCTTACTTCCTCGACATCCCAATGCTGTGCTCCTGGTGGGATTCAGCATCCAGAAGACTGATGGAAGCCCCATGCTTCTCATGGAGCTTACAGATGGCGACTTGCATACTCTGGTATGCATAAGAGGACTAGCAGTCGAAACTAAGAAGAAGCACAGACTCAAAAATAGAATGTCCCATAAAACCGAGATGAAGCCGTTTTCGATGAAGGCCGATATCTACATGACCTGCATTGAAATCTTGACGGGACAACATCCTTTCCCTCACATCGAATCTCCAAAACTTGTCAGGGTGCGTGTCAAAAGTGGTGAGAGACCGGACCTCTCAACATTGAAGAATGATATTCCAGAGGCACTCCTGCACCTTGTCAAGAGATGCTGGGATGCCGATCCCTCAAGGTGACCAGATTTCTCAGAAATCTACTCTAGTATGCAGGACCTCAAGAAGGCATTCCCGATCAAGTAGAGAGTGCAGGCACCAAATTAGATTAAGAGACCAGGATGCTAATTTCAGAGCTGCCTCTGAAAGGCTCTACCTCCTTCTTGAGGAGGTAGTCAAATTGTACTAGCTGCCTCTCCGAGGTCGTATTAAAAGCAATGAAGATGAGTAAACCTGGGGTCGAAGAAGATTATGTTCTACCTGAGGGCCAACCTCACCGGGTTCGGCGTATCGCTCTTCTTTTGGAAAATACCTCAAAATCCTCACATACGCAGAGTACCCCATTCAGATCCAGGATGACATTCACCCATTCCTTAACCACCCCGGACGTGAATGGGGCTACATCTTGAGTAAAAAAACGGAAGAGAATAGCCAAACGCGCACTACAAACAAAAATGAATGTCACGCAAAAATGCAATCACAATTACATGAAGAGATGAGTATGCACAGGATCCTCCGCAAGACGAGCCGGGGAAGAGACGGTCGTAGTAGTCAATGTTTCCGGAGGAGGAATGTGCATCTCCAGAAGTGCGTCGTCCGGTATGTCGTCTCTGATGTCCTCTTCCAATGCCTGAGGAACATCATCCTCACTCTTATCTGACTGAACCGATGGCGGGCGTGCGGCGCCGGCACTTACATCTAACCCACAGTCTTCATGCACGGATAATGGCTTCATGCAGACACGATCAGGACTAAACGCAGGAGCAGAGTCGACAGCAGCAGAGGAGGCATGGGGCGGAACATTTTCGACATTCAAAAAGTCTGCGGCTGTGCAAATTGAACACAAGAAGTGTAGTGTAAGAGAACCATTTATTGACATATCTCACAAAGAGAAATAATTTTACACAATGTCTCTGTCCACCTATCTATCCCTATCTGCGTCAAGTTGAATGGGAGGCAAGGGAGGTTACTCTGAAACTACCTAGTTGAACCTGGCAAGGGAGGGTTCGGAGAATGCTCAGGGTCGCCAATAATGTTTGCTGAATCACGTCAACTAGTGAGATAAGATAAGCCCCCCTAAAACCGACAAGCTAAGGAATGTGCATATGTGGAGAGAGGAGATATTATACTTTTATTTTTCAGTGATAGCCAATAGAATTACAATTCCAACCCAAGTGATTTCATATTTTTTCAATGAAAATTGAATTAGTTATGAATTTTCAAACTGTGCAGCCATGTTTAATGGGTGGCCAGCAGTAGGTACCCCCCATAACCAACGACCAAAAGTAAGGGTCTTGGCTAATAACAAACCTCCATTTGGTGGTAATGGGATGGAAGAGGGTTGGATATACCCCAATTTTGTAGGCGTTGGCTATGGGTTTTTGTTGGTTATGGGGAGGCTTACCTTAATTGAAAAGGGGGGGTGGGTAAGGTGGGTGGTTTTAATGTGTTGGAGGTGAGGGATTTATCCGTTGGGGTCTATTTTAATGTTTAAAGATTTATTACCGGGATCATGTGGTTGGATAGAGGTTGGTTGTTTTCTTGTCTTTGTTTGTGGAGGAGGATGGACATGGCATGTTGGATAGCTACAGTGTTGATGTTTTTGAAGGTGTTTCTAATGGGGGCAGTTGGGATTCTAAATGTGTTTTTGATTGCTTTCATAGAGGGGATATGTGGTGAGGATTCGGCCCCGGCAGAGACTACTGTTAGAGGGTCTGCTTTCCAACCTTGTGTGCTAATTTTGTCGAGAAGTGGTTGGTATTTATTTATCTTTTGTATGATTGTATTGGGTGAGAATATATCATTATAATATGTGAATTCTATGTATCGTATGGTAAGGTTTGAATTGGATTCTGTGATGGAGGAGCTGTTGTATGGTAGACCCCAAACACATAGTATATCTGGTTTGAATTGGGCATTACATTGGCATCTATGTAGTTGCCAAGGTGGTACCTTGTTCTCTGGTGAGTTGTTGTTGAAGATACCCGCATTTATTAGGATAAAGCATATGGATTTGTTGGATGATACTAGTAGCTTTCTAATTTTCCAAACTGCTTTGTTATGTCTTTTGACAATGAGTGCATGAATATGTTGTTGACGACATTTAAGGAATTTGTGTAGCCATGTGTCTGGGTCTATGGAATTGTAGATGGAGCATGTGATGGAGGGGTATCTTTCAATTCCAAAAAAGAGTTGTTTTTGGGCATTGCCCATATATTGGCCCATTCAAAATTTAATGAAGCATGTTTTTTGAGAATCGGTGATAATCGGGTTCTCTAGAAGTCATTGGATAGTTCGTTGTCAATGTCTCTATTTCCTGTCCATGTTTTGATATTTGGGAGGTTTTCGGCAAGTTCTGTTAGATTGTTGTCGAGGTCATGTCTTTTAAGGTATTTCAATAGAAATTGGATTGGGCCTTTGTCTCGGGTTTCTTCCATAGAAGGCAATTCATTTCTTTGGTAGCAGTATGGTGTTGTGTGGGCATGTTCGTATGTGTGTTTAGCATCTTTGTGTGTTTTGTCTCTACCTTCTTTAGCTAGTTTATCATCTTGTTCGTTACCCTCAATATTGGCGTGGGCTTTTACTTTATATAGGTTTGTGGGTTGTGAACAAGATTGTAGCATGAGTACCATAGATGCAAGAATAGTTTTGTTGGGGTGGTTGTTGTGTTGGGATGAATGTTGTATTTGTGTGTTTAGAAGATATAAAACATTTACGCAACCTATGAAAATGTGTGCAGGTTTGTTTGGGTATTTAGTAATTACAATTTGTAATGTTTTGTGAATGGCCAATATTTTTGCCCTGAGGATATTTTGTAGTGCGTGTAATCTTTTGGCAATTTATATTTTCTTTGGAGCATTGTATACACCATATCCGGTTTTTTCTCTATACCAATGCCATGGGCTTATTATTGTAGGTTCTTTGAATGAGCCATCTCTATTGTAGTAGTGCTCCGGGTTGAATTTGAGCGGTAGGTTTGTATTGTATACCAAGAGGGGTGTTATGTTGTTAAATCCAGGTTGGTTTTGGATTGGATATGCGAGTTTATTCCATTGTTTGTTGCGGTTAATTATTATTGGTGTGGGTGTCGGAGGAACAATGTTTGTGTAGATTTGCTCAATACTTAGCATGTTGGCTATTTGTGTAAGTTGGTCAATTTCATCTTGAGTGCATGTATTGTGATTCTAGTGGTGTATACATATTATCTATAGTGTTTGTTCGTTGCAGTGGGTTGGGGCTTTGGTACCATTGTTCGTTAGGTGTTACAATAATTGTTACATTAGCAGGATTACTTTTTGCCTCAAGTCTGGCCCAATGGATGGCTTGTTGTGCTCCTTTGATGTTCTGCAGGTGCGCATATCCAATGCCTTCCCATTTATAGTCAAAAGCTTTGCCTAGCGAGCCAAATTTTTTATCTCCAGTGTATGGGGAGAAATACTTGGTTAGTCTTCAAGAGCATGTCACCGGGGATGAAAAGTAAGAGTGTGTGATGTTAAATGATGTAGTGATGTGGTCAAGAATTTCCGTAGGTATTGTATAGTGTGCTAATTTGAGGGGGTTTGTTTTAGGATTTTTGAATTTATATCTCTCGGATAGCCAAACTATTTCAACATCAAATGGTTGTTTTTCCCGTTCTACAATCGCCGAGGTATTTGGCGTGTTATGGTATTGCTTCCAAAACCAATTGATTCTTTCTGTGGAGATCGTTATTAGATATTTCCCAGAAGTCCCGTATATATGTGCTATATTTTGTTGTATTTGGATTGTGGGTTGTTGTGTGTTTATATCTTTTGTGGGATTACATTCTACGATAGAGATGCTTGTTAGAGGTGTTAATGTGAGGGGTTTGATGAATCTATTATCGCAGTTTCGTACTTGTGAGTGATGTGCTTTGGTAACGTTATGGTAGAGTTTATTTTGTCTAGACTAATCTTTTAGTCCGTGCGGTCAAGTATTTGTAGGGGTTGAATTTCAACCCACCTTTGTCATTTCTTTCTTCTTTAGGAAGGACTTTCAAGAAAAATCCTTTGAATAAAAGAGAGCACTTGCTTTCTTCCATTACAATATGGATTCAATAGAAAGCTTTATTATGTTTGATTTTTGCCGAAAAAATATTTTTAAAAAAGAAAAAAAAGTAAAAGTATTGAAATACGACTTACAAAAAATAACAAATGCACAACAACTATGATATGATTGAGACAACAGTAATACAATTAAACAACCGTAAAAATGAGATATTATCCTCCGCAAAGTTAGTTGTTCCTCATGTGGAACATGATGAGCATTGGATCCCATTATAGACTCCAATTGAGCACTGCTCCAAGCCTCAAGCTTGGGAGGATGAGGGAGGATAGGAAAAAAACCAACCCCTATTTTTATGTTGGAGGGGGCCTATTTGATCATAGCGGGGACTTCCAAAGGTACTTTATGCCTACATGCTCCAAAGTTGGCAAAAAAATTCCAAAAAAAGTCTGAAGAACCTCCAAACGAGGATGGCAAGAAAAATAGATGCACCTAAGGTTGAGGCTTGGTGCAATGCTCGACCGAGGTTAATAAAGAGATCCATGAGCATCTTAGATACAACAAAGTCCGCAGGTATTCAATAAAACCATTGGGGGACGGCTGACTGTAGGACGACAATATCTAGAATTTACAAATGTTATATGTTGATATACGGTATACCATATAGCAATATAAAATACTTTCTATCCCCACCAGTCGGGCATGTGTAATATTCATTGAACCAATGGTGGTTATTAACAAACGCATTAGCGACATGTTTTGGTATAGGTTTTAGGTCTTAGATTTAGGTTCTAGGCTTTGGTATACAATATAGAAATATAAAACACTTTCAAGCCAACTTGGGGGGCCATGTAGAATATTCAACTGCATCCGCCGTGGATACTAGCGTGTAATTAAACCCCTAAAGGACCAAGGAGTTCCAGAGGAAGCTCTACCCCATTGATTAAAAAATTCCAATATGAAACTTTTTGAGAATGCAACTATAAGATCTTCTTCTAAACTTACATAAGATGATGAGGTAAAACTTACATAAGATGATGATGAATTCCGATTGTACATATTGAAAAATCATTGAAGAAAATCTGTCCTCTAAACAAACACTTGGTCCGTACGTGAGTTAGAAATGTTGTGGAATTTTCAGCTGCTCCCGCGGTGGTAATCAACGCGAAATTGAACCCCTAAAAGACCAAGGCTTGCGAGGTTCAAGAAGGAAGCATTGTCAAAAGCTTGTACAAAGCACATAGATACCGGGTGATACTCGAGTAATACTAACGTGATACCCTCGTGATATCAGTAGAGCTTTGTCGACGGCTCTCTACTCACAACTCTCGTCGTGCTCCATCTTCGTCTCTCTTCTCTTAGAATCTTGTTTTTCAGCTCTCGTCGCGCTCCATCTTCATATGTGCTTCAACCTCACAAACAGCCTACATGTTGGCTTTATTATGTGCTCCATCGATTATCACACAGAATAAGTTGCAAAAATTTGTCAATCAATGGAGTAGAGATTAGAAATTTTAATCTAAATTAGTGCCTGCATTCTCTACTTGATCGGGAATGCCTTCTCAAGCTTCTCCATACTGGAGTGAATTTCACTGGAGCGTTGTCAACATTTTGGCGACAAGCTGTTTAAATTTGCGCTTCATTTAGGAAATAGGATCTTGAGCGAAGAGAGACGCAACCAATTTGGAGATGGAGCGCAAGAGGAGCCGCGATGAGAATTGTGAGCAGAGAGTCGTTGACAATGCTTCCTTCTTGAGCCTCGCAATGGTAAGGACTTTCTAAGCAATCTCAGTGCTTCATGTTTGTCAAACATTCCATTTCCGCGAGTTGAAATTGTGTGGCTTCTTGAAATTGAGCGAAAAACATCATCAATCTTGATTGCTTCTAGTAGAATCTCGGAGAGGCAGTTTTGTACAATTTGACTCCTCTAGAAAGCTCTCAATAGAACCTTTGAGAGGCAGCCTTGAAATTAGCATCCTAGTCTCTCACTCTAGATTAGTGCCTGCATTCTCTACTGGATCGGGAATGCTTTCTTAAGCTCCTGCATACTAGAGTGAATTTCTAAGAAATCTGGTCTACAAGAGGGATTGGCATCCCAACATCTCGTGACAAGGTGCAGAAGTGCCTCCGAAAAAAACTTTCTTCAATGTTGAGGTCCGGTCTCCCGCCGCTTCTGACATGGAGCTTGACGGCTTTTGGAGAAACTTTGTCAGGGAAAGGATGTTGTCAAGTCAGGATTTCAACGCAGGTCATAGAGAAGCTGTAGACATCGGCCTTCATCGAATATGGCTTCATACTGGTAGTTCCTGAAACGCCATAAACCTCCGGAGCCATCCATCTAACAGTTCCAACATTGCCAACCACCACCCGCTGGACACTCCCTTTGTCACTGGTGTGGCGAACACCTAACGAAGAGTGATAAAAAAATGTAGTACAATCGAAATCTTCATCCGAGTCACTCTTGTTCCGGAATGCTCGTTCTACACTCAATTTCTCTGACACGCCAAAATCAATGATCTTTAGCTGTATACTCTCGCCTGGACGTTGTTTGACCAACACATTCTTGGCCTTAAGTTCTCCATGGAACACTTTCCTTTTGTGCAGGAATAGCATCCCGTTGGCTATCTGATAGATGAAGTCAATTTTCATGGGGGTTGAGAGACCAGACTTGTCTCTGCAAAAGAGCCGGGACATTATATTCTTCATCTTTTCGACTGCTAGTCCTCTTTTGCATACCAGAGTATGCAAGTCGCCATCTAGGAGCTCCATGAGAAGCAGGGGAATTCATGAGTCTTCTGGATGCTGAATTCCACCAGGAGCACGACATTGGGATGTTGAGGGAGTAAGACAAGGTTCTGCACCTCGGTCCTCAGCTCTTAACTCCTCCACATCAGTAACTTTGAAAATCTTTAGTGCATAGTCGTGATTTTGCCAGTGGCACTTACGAATTGTTGCAAAGCCTCCCGATCGGATTCTGTCTCCAATCTGAATTTCCAAAGACTGAATCTTGAAATCCTGTAGCAGGTCTGTTCCTATGGAAGATGACGGCAAAGCTTTTAGCTGTCTCGTGCTTTGAGACCTTCTCTGACATGACAGTTCATATTCTTTCTGGACGAGTACAAGTTTCAGGTTGAACAATTCATTTTCCACTCGTTCTCTTTCAAGCTTTTCTAGCGCAACCAACGCTTCCTTCTCTCTCAACAATTCCAGGGCTTCCTTGTTTTCCAAGAGCTCTTTGAGCCTCTTTGTCAACAATTTCTCCTTTTGCTTCTTCCTCAGGGGCTCCGCCGCTTGATTCTTTCTCTCCGCTTCTCTAGATTCCAACAGCTCCTCCGTTTGATTCTCTCTCCTTGTTTCCTTTAATCTCAAGAGCTCCTCTGCCTCCGCTTTCTTCTTTATGTCCGCTTCCAACAGTTCCTCTGGCTGCTTCTTTTTCAACAGCTCATCAAATCTTTGTTCCGGCCTCTCCAAATGGGCTTTTAAGCCTTCGATCGTGATGTTACTGGATTCTATCTTCTGTATCATGTTTTCCTTGTCATACTTTAGAGCCCTTGATCCCTTTATCATTTCCATCATATGTTCCTTATCCATTTGTGCGTCTCTTTGGAACAGAGTTGCCCGAGTATCGTCATCGAGAAAATAGAGCGGTGCCAAGCTACCAAACTCGACAAAAGGGTATGATCCTTTATGATGATATTCTACTACTCCCACTCCAACCATTGCGCAAATCACCCCAAAGCAGTCTTCTAACTTCACATAAACTCTTGCAAAGGCATCTTGGTTGACTCTAGACATCATCACATTGGTGAGCCAATTTGCTTTGACACAATTATAGACCAAATATTGTCCCTCATTAATAACATCTACAGTGTCATTATGAATGTGTTCTTCTATTGAAATTGGGTACCTCTTCAATACATCAAAGAATTGCCGAGCTTTCTTGTACAGTACATGTCGACAAGCCACTTGCACTGGTGCAAATTGACTTGGATGCAACCACCAAAGAAAATCACTAAGTCGATGATGCCCAAGGCAACTGTGAGCATGGTGTGAGTTGCCCTAAAACTGTCCTCCTCCGAATGAAGTAAATTTTTCTTCTCATGTTGTCCCAGTTCAAGCACTTTTGGTAGCAACACAAGTTTCAGTTTTGACAAGTCGACAAGGGCCGATGGCAGAGGCACTATAGAATATGGAATCATGAGCACTTGTTCATGAGGGATTGCACCTTCTTCTAGCCCTTGTTCAAACTGCCATGATTCCATATTCTATATCTATCTCTTTCGAATAGAGCCGCTCGGTACTCGTCATTGAGAAAATAGAGTGGAGCCAAGGTGTCGAATCCTAGAAGAAGGTGCAATCCCTCATGGTGGGTATAATAATTCTCTTAAACACCCGCTTCAAAGTTTTTGCAATTGACCCGAAAGGAGTCTTCCAACTTCACATGAATTCTGGCGAAGGCATCTTGAATTACTCTAGTATTCTCTATGCCCTTCAGCCAATTTGCTTCTACATAGTCATGAACCAGACGTAGTCCCTCGTCCAAAGCATCAACCGCATTGTCATGTAGGTGTTCATGTACAGAAACTCCAGAACTTTTTAGTTCATTAAAGTTTAAACATTCATTACTAGAGCTACTTGTGAAGTCAACCCAAAGCTTGAAATACCATAACCCCTCTCATTCCAATTGGATTTGAATAAAAAGCAGCTCCAAATAGTTCTCTACCAATCTAATTTCAGCTTCAAGGTGAGGAAGACAATTACGCCAGTATCCATTGGGGCATCTCAAAGACTACATCGACTTCAATCGAGATGCCACCGAGCTCAGATTCTTCCCTTGACTAAATTGAAGAATCTCTTACCACAAAGCTCTGGATCTGATTGGAGTGAGGAGTATAATAAATAGAAAGAGGGGCCTAATATACATGGCTGATCTCATGCAAACTCTCTGAACATTCCCAAAGACAGCTAAACCTATGACTTTAGTAGAGAGACCAACACGCTTTTCCCTAGACCCTTGACTGAAATGAAGGAATAGACCTCCAAGCTTGTCTAGTTTAGATCTATTTAGAAACAAACACCAGTAATAGTAAAACGTGAGTGTCTTGTGGAGAATGAGTTAGAACTCCACTCCGAAGGTAAGCAAAGCTATTGAGAAGGCAAGCTAGTTCTTACCGACGAGAGTAGTGAAGAATTCTTGGTCGCGAGTCGGTATCACACGCTCAACTCCTGGTGCAAGGAAATGGCTTTGGAATCTGCAGCATGCACACATCCAAGATGGAAGCGGAGACCGAAAAGAGACTGCAAACAAGTCAAGTAGCAGCAAGAAACATCAAACGAAACTAAATTGCTACTGATGTTGTAGAGTGATGAAGAACTTAAATTCTCTATGAATTGCTCCAAAGGGAGGGGCAGCACGGGCGGGAGAGGGGGCGGTGTCAAAGCAACTTGACTAGGTTGATATTCTTGTCAAAGGAAATGGATGAGCTCCTTGTGAACCACTAATTTAATCATGTATATGTGATAGGAATAATGTATGTTATTTGTGAACAAGTCGACGATAAGTGTTCACACCTACGGATGGGCCGCCAACTTTATTAATGTAGCTGACACCTCCAGCCCTTATCAAATGTGGACTTTCAAATGTCCATAATTCACTCAAATTTTGTCCGAATTTTTACCTCATATGTCCAATTCAGACAAAATTTGAGCAAGTTATGATCTTCAGAAGGTTTTTGATACTTTCACAGCACTCAGTGGATAACCAACAATGTTTTTGGGCTTTTCTTCCACAGTTAGTCAACCCCTAAATATCTTTGACAGGTTCACGCCAAAAACATTTCAATCAATTGATTCCAGTGCAATGAGTAACAAAGGAAACAAAAACTTTTATTCTTAGTTTTAATGGTAGGATCTGAATTAAGACGTATTAAGTAGCATAGTTACAAAACTTTGTAAAAGTTGACTCCATGGATTGACGATTATAGTGTTTGTAGTAAAAATGGTTACATTTAATTATCGTCTTTATTCCATTACAACTAAAATGTACTAATCATTGCATCTCAAATGAACTTGTAATTTGGAACATGACGTGCATAACTATCCGCTAGATTTGATCGGGAAGCCGTTTCGGCTAAAATAACATTTGATGACAGCCGACGGATCGTCATGTCCTATCTTCGGAAATGCTTAGGACCCAGAAGGGCATTTTACAATTGGATCATGTGGCCATTTGTTCCATCCACAATGTCTAATGAAGAGTATGATTTGGTCACGTACGTGCAGTATGTGTAGAGCGCTATTACATCCACGTTTGTATCTGCAATTTGGCATCAGGGATTTCATACCAAGCCATTGGGTGTATCATCAAGATGATAATAATTTTGAACTTGGCGACTTAAATGGGCACCCTGTTGAGTGGAGCAGGAGGCATAGTACTCCAAAGGCCCAACTGTGGGATAAGTTTGGAGGGAAAAACTTGGAAGATGATGTTGAGAAACTAATTCAAGCTGCACATGAGATGTATCCTGACAACCCATTTGGGTACGGCATGAAGATGTTTTTTTAATCAAATCATGGGGTGGCACTGGAATCTTCAGAGGAAAGAGTTGGTGCACGGTTAGGACTAAAACCATATTACAACTTATCTGG
This sequence comes from Bryoerythrophyllum caledonicum, assembly GCA_963971425.1. Lineage (NCBI taxonomy): Eukaryota > Viridiplantae > Streptophyta > Bryopsida > Pottiales > Pottiaceae > Bryoerythrophyllum > Bryoerythrophyllum caledonicum. The sequence continues at coordinate 3,943,385 of OZ020514.1, forward strand.
TGAAAGAGCGGTGGAGATCCTAGAACTATGTAGAGACTATCGCGGAACTACACTAGCTGAGAACACTGGAACAAAGGACTTGTTTTGGGAAGAACGCTACCATAATAAACGACTATTGGTGGCGGTCTCGATGCCATTTTGGACGAAGATGCCCCAGAGGTGAAGGAATGGCTAAATGGTGGGGACATACCTCAATATTTGGAATTGGTGATTCCCCATGAACGCCATGGATATCGGACACACAATAATGTTTGTGCACAAGGCGGTGCCTCCTCCAATCCTTCAAGACCGCGACTATAATTTACCAAAGTTGAAGAAGAGAAATCGGGTAATATGATTGACAATAGTTTCTCCCTTCAATTAGAATAATCAAAATACCTCGTCCATGTCGTTGCTATTATGGACATAGCCATATAGGTACAGTTGTTTATGAAGGAATATTTTTTTCCATTTTGAATTTATTAAGATCGAGGTTCATAAGTATGTTTCTACTTTGCCACTTCTAATATTTATTATCAGGTCAATTCCATTGCTTGAATTGACTGCCCCACCTTCATCCCCCCTAGCACAGAAAATATTGTTCATGCTAAATTCTTAGGGGGGAAGGTGACACCCAACCCGTGCCCAGTCCATGCCCGTCCAAAACCCCCATCAACCACAAAATACAAGTTCACATGTCTTTCACAATGCCATATTTGAGTACCACATGTGCATGGTACAAGCCATGGGGGGGACCGTATTTTCTTGCGAATTGTCATTAGCTAGTCATTAAACTAGACAAGGCATCCTAGGAGGAATTCGACCTCAATTTATGTTTTAATTGTTTTAAAGAGTTATGCTAAAAAATAAATAGAAGGGACAAAGGGAAGAGAGAGGAACAACGACAAATTTATTATCCTCAACTGAAATGGAAGGAGAAGGGGACGGAGAAAGAAAGAGATAGAGACAATCATAATTAAATAAAGATCTCAAGTAGATTAGAAGGAGAGGGAATGGGATAGGGTGAATCATAAAAATAAAGGTCTTGACCAAATTACAAAGAGACGGAGGGGGGCATTCATAAATAAAGAATTCATTTAAAATAGAAGGAGAGGAATCCAAGGCAAAAAGGATTCTATTTTTTTCAATTGTAAGGAGAGGAATCCAAAAAAGTATGGTTTTTAAACAAAAAATTAGGGAGACAATGGAGAGAGGAGGACAACTCCAAAAATCAGCTCCCAACTAAAATGGAAGGAGAAGGAAGAGGCAAGGAGGGAGGGACAATCATAAATGAATATTTTAATTAACCCCTAAATGAAAAGAGTCTCGAGGTGGGCTTTTGCGTATCTTGGGCACGTTCCCATGGATGCAATTAATATTTGCAATATATTGAAATTTTGTTTAGAGATGCAAGAAGACAAGATGTACGTGGAAGTATATTTTTTTATCCTTGTTGGACTTCTAGAAATAAAGATATGCCATCTGAAAGAAAAAACTGTCGAGTGCGGGAACATTGGGCAACTCTTGAAACTTTTTCTAGGACACTCTAGTAGATTTGAGATTTTCAATACTAACAAGTAATATTATTTCCTTTCATATCGGCAATTTTTTTTTGTTTTTTGTGGGAAAATTCATTTTATCCCTAGTCAAAGATCTTTACACATTGCCACACATTGTCGGGCAAGGAACCCAAAAAATCTCTTCTTTTCCACATTAAAATTTTGAGATCTTGAAATCTTGAACTTTTTCTATTACAAGACGTGGTATAGAACTTCAACTTATTGACCGTTTGGATTATTGATCTAAAACATAGATTGTTCCCAAAAAAGTTAAATGGAAATTGGCACTTTTTGAACCTCCACTCCTTGCGCATGTTTTTGAATATGGTACACCCCTTTTCTACCTCTAAAAATTGGTGTAAGAGTTAATATCATGATCAACATGATGATATGGAATTTAGACCTTGTGTAGTGCAAAGCTTTGACGCCAAGTGAGGTCTGATGCATTGAACGGATGGAAGAAAACGAACCATTTCCAAAACTTTTCCACCATACTCTTTAAATCCGTGCGGTCACAGTTGTTGAAATTTTGTGAGAATGTTCTTTATAAAATGACAAGTGTTGAATGAGCTCCTATGGTTCAACCTAGAATACTAATTTTTGTTTCCTTCCTTGCTCATTGGACTAGAATCAACAATTTGGAAGTGTTTTTGGTGTAAAATTCTCCATGCGGAGATTTTGGGGTTAAATTAGGAGTAGGAGATGGAGAGGGGCACTCATAAATATACATCTCAATTAAAATAGAATGAAATGGAAAAGAAGATGGATTAATATTAAAAAAGATACTCACAAAACTATAATTAGAAGAAGAGGGTCAATTTCACAAGTTTGGCAGCTACACTAAAGATCACATTTAGTGTATGTCACAGTAAGGTATTTATAAATCCAATAACTTTTTACTCTTGATGAATATATTTACTATGAGCACAACTATCTACACTACTCAAAGAGATGGATCATTATAGACATAGTTGGTATAAATATTCATCAAGAGTTAAAAGTTATAGCATTTATAAATCAATTAGTGTGACATACACTAAATGTGATCTTTAGTGTAGCTTTCTTTTCTTGCCATACCCGTATACACTTGCCTAGACACGAAAATGAATCAACTCGGTAAAAATGTCAGCGTGAGCTACAAATCTTAGTGTTAATAAAGAAATTTAACTTCGAAATTTATAGTTGGTAAACAAATGACACCAAAGCAACTTAGCATCTCAATATTCAACTAAAATAGATTCTCATTGCAACAAATGCTTCCCGGAACTCGATCTTTGGCTTTCAACTTCTTTTATTTCTTGATAATGTCGTCTACGAAAAAACAATGACGAAATACGTGAGTGTAAATGGTAAATCATGAAACTGCAATCCCTGAAATGCTTCAGACCATGATTAGTAACATAGGAACTATTATATACTACACCGACAACTAAACCACAAGATCTAACAACCGTACACGAAAAGGTTGTAGTTCTACAACACAAAGAAATAATTTGTATAAGATCCAAAATTGCTGACTATCTCAAAGAGAGAAAAATATTCAATATTAAAAATATAAAACATCTAGTACCACATCCAAACTGAACCAATCCTACAGGCTTGCAAATCAGCGTTCTGGGAGAATTTATGCTAAAGTAGCCAAAATCCTCCATTTCAAAACTTCAACCGGTCATTGTTTGGATTTAACCGGCCATGGCTTGTTGCCATTAACTTGTACCAGTTTTATTCCTTTGGTTTTTAATTAGAACCAATAAATTTCCTCTAAATTGCAATTGGAACCGGTAAAAAACCTGTTCATTCTTAGATAAACCGGTTTTCCAATGTACTAAAATGATATCAATTGACAACATACTACAACAATATGTAATAATTAACATACAATAACAATGGTCAACAATGGTCAATAATGGAGGTACCTGTTGGCGGTCACCAGCTAAACATGGCAGCACACTTTGAAACTATAACTAATTCACATTTCATCGAAAAATATGAATTCAATTGTAACTCTATGGGCTATTATTGAAAATAGATGTATCATTATTTGTTCTCTCTATACATGTACATTGCTTAAATCCATCGTGTTTATATCTGTACTAGATCTGGCCCTTCATTGCTTTCAGTGATTGTCACAGTGAATTAGTCTTCCCGGTAAAGAAGGTTCAAGTGCACTAACTCATATATCTCTAGCATCCTCCAATTCTAGAAAATTCTAGTCAACACACACTGGAAGTGATACCACTTGTAGCATTTGAGCGTTGCACAACACTAGATTTAAGAGCACACACTTCAGGAAGACATGTTTGCGAGAGTAGAATAGCCATAGATGTAGTTACAATCCTGCTTCCTACACCAAGGAGCGCAGAATCAGATCTAAGGCATCCGACTTCAAGCTCGCACCGTGGAAGCTGAGATTCATGGCAAGAGTATCGAGCAACAACACTACTCTGACTCGGGAGCAAGACTATGCACAACACCATCGCGTCACTAATCTAGAGTGGGAGAGTATCGAATCTACACCACCAGCCTTGTCATCATAGAGCACGTCACCATAGCATCACAGAGTCGACATCGCGGAAGCTGAGAAGTTTAACCCAAGCGCACAAGACACCCTCACATCCAAGCAGCCGAAGTCAGCTTAGACCACCGAGATGACCTCGGTGCAGCAACGGAGTGACGACATTGCAGAAGCCGAGTGGTCCAACCCTAGCGCACAAGACGTCGCCATACCCGTGCAGCCATAGTTAGCCGACACAAACAGAAACCACACATGCGGCTCATCAAAGTCGTGCGATCACAAATCGTGCGACGCTGAGCCTCCAACATGCAACGCTGAGCCTCCAACGGACATGTCCAGACTCCAGACTGTCTTGACTACGGACTCCCAAAAACCCGGACCATATATAATTGTACCGGATGATATCCGCCCTGGGATGATACCAATCGGTCAAAATCCGGGTTTATCACATTCCATCCAACATAATATCCGGCACTCTCACATGGTTCATGGTTGATATCTGATTTTATTCTCAAGGCACCAGTTTGACGTCCGACACTTTCCCAATTCAACCGGACTTTCAAGCAAATCAATCAACCGCCATTACATTGAACCCGAGTTCTCCCCATACATTGTTGCAAATCCAACACAAAAACAACACAGCGGCAAAAGTACTCCCTCAATAACATACAAAATTCCTCAAAAAATCACAGAAAAAGAAAAATCCACGGCTAAACCTATCAAGACAACAAACATTGTCTCTTCCTCAATTCTTAAAAAGAAAACTTTATAACATAAAGCATTAAAAAAATAATTTAAATAACATCTTCATGACAAAATTAGAATCTTCAACAGACTAAGCCCTTTTGTGTCCTACACAAAGTGTACAGAGCCAGAGAGGTCAAGTTTGGCAGCTACACTAAAGATCACATTTAGTGTAGCATACACTAAATGCGAAGCCATACACTAAATGTAACATTCGCAATTGGTGTAGTGACATATCCATACACTAAATGTGAAAGACTACACTATATGTGAATTTCAGTACAGATTGTAACGGATTTTATTTTACTCGTGCGCATTTAGTGTATGAAAAGTAAAAAAACATAATATGTTCATTAAGACAAAAAACAACCATTTGGAGGAAGAACGTTGATTAAATAAAACATAAACTTGCAAGAAAAACAAGGAAAAAAAGAAAGACTTGCAAAAAAAATGAGAAATAATGAGGAATATTAAGAGATTCTTAGGAATATTAAGGAATACTACGGAATATTGAGGAATATAGACGAATGTAGAATTTTTTGTGGAATTTGGAAGAATCCTAGGGAATCATGGAGAGTTTTGAGGAATCTTGTAGGAATCTTTTAGGAATCTTTTTGGAATCTTTTGGAGAATCTTGTGAGGAATGTTGAAAACATTGGAGAATCTTTTGGAATAATTTGAGGAATCTTGATGCATTTTGGAGATTCTTTTGAAGATTCTTAAGAACTTGTGAGAATCTTGAGGAATCTTGATGGATCTTGAAGAATCTTTGGAAATATTGAGGAATGTTGAGGAAGCTTTGAAAATTTTGAAGAATATTGCATAGTAATATAAAAATATTGAAATATAAGAAACGAAAGATGGAATGAAAACATTGAAAGATATGCAAGAAAAAGATTGAAAAATAGGAAATGAGATCTGAATTGAAACATAGATTGTAAAAAAATAAATTGAGAGTGTAAGAACTAAAAACCAAAAAACATTTGGAAGAAAAAATTGGAATTAAAAAATATAACCATTGAAGTATAACAAAATAAAAAAATATATAAAAGAAAATGAATGAAATTATTAGAATGAAAGAATTTAAGAAGAACTAAATATTTGCAATAAGATAATGGAAAAAAAAATGACTCGATATTAGGATAGTAAAATTGCAAATTTATATTATAAAAAACACATAGATATAGATTAATTTGCCATAGGCAAATGAGGTACTTCTAATCCTTCAAAGTAAGGGCGATGTTTTGCAATGATTTCCCGAAGGTGCGGAAATAGTTGCTGAATACTCCAAGTGCCATCTAAATCCAATGCTAAATCACATCTTATCATAGTTTTTCGTGCACAAGAGATATTATCTGAATTGGCCATGCAATTCACATCATCAAGTACATCTACCGCCAATTGAAGGAAAAAACGCTTACTCGGATTTGTAAGTTTTCCGGACCAATGATCGTCACCGCGGGCATTGTTTTGCCAAGCATTGTTGTAGATGAGTTTGGTTTTTTTTGCCTCCTATCGATTTGTCCACGCGTCTTTGATCTTTGAAATGATAAATGTATCGGCCGGTTGACATAAATGGGTTGTACATGAGAGAAGATATTTTAAAACCGTTCATTTTTGAACTAATACATCCGCCAATCTAGGAGTAATGTTATGGCTCGTACAATTATCCACCCAAATGTGTTTAATGCGGTTATGGACATCCGGTTGGTAAGATCTAGGATCCTCAAAAAATTGAGGGAAAATGGATTGACTCATCCATCCCTTTGGACCAGTGCGGTAAGAAACTCCGGGAATTGAATCCTCCAATCCCGGATTGGATAATTACTATTTGAATTTGTAAAAATTATCATTGGGGGTTCTATAGTGGCCCTACGCCCGCCTAAAATCCGAATTATCATTATCATTGCTTCCCCGCCGGCGACGACATCCGCATAAGTGACCGAAGTATCCCCTCTAAATCCCAAAGTGAGCCCATTGTCCATATTGATGGAAAAATGAGTTTTATCAATATTTTCAACAAAAGTTTCATCGAAATCCCCCGATTAAAACCCTCAGCGTAAAATATCTACATGGAAAGCCATGCTCATCTCAATTTGTTGCTCTATTTCCGGGCTATAAGTCAAACGCCCCCGTTGTGAGAATAACACGATACTATGAGCGTCCATAAAATGATATATCCATGTGTGATTTTTTGTGTCAATAGCATGTTGTCTTTGGGGTCCGTAGATCGAGCAATATACGGTGAATCTGAGGCTAATATAATCGTAAGGGCGAGCTCAATAAGAAGGGCACGTGAAAACTTTACCCCGGATGTCTTGTAAATTTCGAACAATTATAAAAGTTTCGAGTAAAGCCATTGCATCCATGTTGACCGACAGAGGCCCCGTCCAGCTGCCGCTTTACTTAAAATTTGTTTTTGTGCGCCTTGAGTACTACAGCTGATTTCCAAAGAGTTTGCTGGAGCGGGATCGATGGGCAAGAGAGTGTCACAAAGGGCCCACCAGCGAGTGGCCTTAATCATGTTCGTTTGATGTTTGGCTCAAAAATGCTCCGGGAAAGTTCGGACAATATGGCCTTTTAACCCCCGACTACCATTAATAGTTTGATCCTCAACCATCGATGCGATGACGTCACGGCGGGCGTTGATGGTCGTCACTAGCAGGACGGATAGAGGCATCCCTATGAATGACAAACGACATTAGCATCCATGATTCCTACTAAACATTTGGATGTGGATGATATTTATGGATGAAATGAACTATATCTGGCGGTGGTGGTGCATGGGTGGTCGCCGATGGTGACGATGCTGAGCTTGGTGATACCTCCATAGGTCCTTCTGGGCGAGTAGGGGCTGAGGCTCGCAGGTTCAATAGTCGGGCAGGCTCGTGGTGAAATAACCCATAAGGTATGTAACAGTGTTCGGCAACCCCAAATCCAAATATAAGCCCCCCAAAAAAAATACTCAGCAAAATTAGGTGCATAAAAAATATTCTAGTGGCCTCGGTCGGGCAAGTACTAAACGTAGTAATCAGAAATCACGGTAACTCGCAGTAATTAGAAATTGCAGGTACAGGTAATCGCAGGACAGTAACTCGCAGTTATCAGAAATTGCAGGTACAGAACGCAGTAATTGCAGTAAACGTAGCAATCACAGTAAACGCAGATACAGAAAATGCAGAAAAGTACCTGCGAACAAACTGAAACGTAGAAAAGTAGAGGAGTGAAATGTAGAGGAGGTTGGTAGCAGATCTGAGGTTGGTAGAATTGATATTGGTAGCAGATTTGAGGTTGACAGCGAAGAATGGGAGAATGGGATTTGTTCAACGAATGGTCTTGGAAGTATAAGGAGTGGGAAAGGAGAAGTTAATGGGAACAATTAAGTCATTACGGCTGGTAGGTGCTTCATTGGGGGTAGGGGTGGTTGATTGGAGGTAAGGTGAGTTGAACATGGGGAAAGTCAACAAGGAGAATGAAAGTATGATGGCTACTTTTAAATTATTTGGTGGTGTCATTAATGACAATGGCATCTAACACTAATTGCAAATTTGTTCACAAATAGTGTACCAAGGTAATTACACAATTTGCGGTCATACACTAAATGTGATCTTTAGTGTAGCTTTCTTTACCTGCCATACTCGTATACAGTGGCTTAGACACAAAATTGAACTAACTCGGTAAAAACGTTAGTATGAGTTACAAATCGAAGCAAATAACTGCTTGGGCGCCTCTAACATCGTATTTGCACAAAGCAACCCGCAATGTGGCAACTAGTGAGATAAGAATGAGAAACACCGACAAACACGTCATGGTGATCTCGCGACTGCTTCTCCACAAGCCACACCTCAAGAAACTGAAGAACAAGTAGCCACACATCACATAAAACAGATCAGTACATCATAATCCTATGAAGCCAATACCACTCCTCCCCCATTCAACGCTCATGCACTTTCTATCAGGTACACAAAACCTACTATAATCTTTTCTCAACACCCCCTCCATCTGATGGACACCAAGAGAAAAAACACCCACGAAGAGGAAAACTCACCCAAGAGCACATTAGTTGTTCTTTGACAATTGTCACTACAAGTAAACAGGGTATTTAGCAACGTTTTGAAAAATTCCTAAGCAACGCCTAGGGGCTTGCTTTGTACATTAAACCACACAACAGTTGTTGCTTCTAAAAATAGCAAGCCCCTAGACGTTGCTTAGGAATTTTTCAAAACGTTGCTAAATACCCTGTTTACTTGAAGTGTGTGGCATGCCATGACTGCCAATATAGGTTGTAAACCACCCCGTTGGATGGAGGTTACGACGAAGGAAAGCGGGAGAGGGATGGGAACTAGCAGCCTGGTGAGTGGCAAACCTCCAAATCACCATGAAGTCTACGGTTTTTTCTTGGAAAAAAGAATCATGACAACTTCAAATGCTCTAGGCAGAATACCACTTAGACAATAAAAATGATAGGTAGTGTCACATACCATTTAGTGTCACAACAACCTCACTATTCATTTACATTAGTCATGGTGTTTATATATATATACACTACTATCATTCTCAGGGTCCGCCATTTTGTATTGCTTCTACCTTGCACTTTGAGTCTGATTGTGTCTTCATGCGAGTTTCTGTTTTGCACAATAGATTCAAGCTAGATTGAATTTAGAACCTTGACAAGAGTTTACAAGAAAACAGGGTGTTTAGCAACGTTTTGAAAAATTCCTAAGCAACGCCTAGGGGCTTGCTTTGTACATAAAACCATGCTACAATTGTTGCTTCTTTAAGTATCAAGCCCTTAGGGGCTGCTTAGGAATTTTTCAAAACGTTACAAAATACACTCTTTCCTTTTGATGCGAGTGCAACGTACTGACACAGATTTGAGTCATGGCGGCGATGAAATGCATGGCTCCATAGCTAACAAGATGTACACCGAGGACTAGATGAGGCAATTTGAGAACACTTAAGTTATAGCTTTATTCATCATATACATTGAGAAGCACCTAAGTAGTATATCGGTACTTCCAATTAAAAAGTATTGAACTTGTTGTCGAACTTCTCCAAATGTGGATGAGGTTATATGGCAGCGTGTCTACAAAGTGCAGGACTATTACCGTATCAAGATAGCACAAGTAAATATCATGGTTCACTAGAACTTTAAAGCATTGGAATAGATAAGGTAAGATGGTTTGCTCACAAGATTAGTAGTACTAAGTCGATAGTCACGTTCACCACAGTAGGTTGTTAGCTTATTGAAATTGCAAACTAGACTTCATCATCTTATGTCATGATTAGAAGGCTCATGATGAATTCTTACTCAGCTGGAGAGTGGTAATTAGAAGCATGCCGTTTTATTGCAAGAGTTTAGTCGACACAACAACCATGCTCCTTTGCCTTTGTCTCGTACTGATAAGTCCCAAGTTCTCAACATCCTAATTCATGGTGTAAATTGGCTTGACTTAGTACTACTCACATATCTACATTGGTTCTTTCATGGACTCAAACTCTTGCTCTAATGTTGACTACCATGAAGTGTATGTTTTATGTATATATACTCTTAATCATTTAAAGACGGTTTTATACAGCTGCTCACGTTCAAAAACTTTTGAAGTTTGCTAGCTATGTTGCCTACTTATTGTTTAATGACTCCAAAATAAAGAGGTAATGCTTGATATCCACGGAGTTCAGAAGAGTATTCAAATGGTGCCTGAATTAGCTTCATTGGGAAGAGTATATACAGTGGTCAGCAGAAGTGTTCGGACAGTAATTACAATCTCAATTTAATAGTAACACTTGTCGAGTTTGGTAGGTAGGTGCTGATTTTTTCAGCTAATTATAACTAAAGAGCCACTTGTAAACTAGAAAGAGTACCATCATTCACATTGAGCCACTTGCATGGGCTGCAGTTCATGATGTGTCAATCATGGGTGTCCAATTCATTATGCACACAAGTTGTGCATCTGAAAAATCTTGAGAATCGACATGTATTTATGGAGACCTCTTGCATTTCAAGACACATTGTGATTGAATAAGATTGCTCTTGATTAGCTATGGCTCCTAGAAGGACTCTTGCTGAACGTAAGTTAGTTCTTCAGATGCATGAGAGAGGGAATTCGTATTCCGAAATTTCAGCGGTTCTAGGCATCTCTCGAAGCACTTGCCATGCTATTGTGCGGAGGTTTACAATGAGAGGTCATTTGAGAGATGCTCCTTCACAAGGGAGACCTCGAATTCTTGATGAACGTGGTGATCGTGAGATTGTAAGGTTGTTGAATGCACCATCTAATGGTACAGCTGCAGCAGTGGGTAGAGAAATGCGATCTCAAGGATTGGATTTGAGTGATGATACAATTAGAAGATGTCTTCAGAGGCAAGGATTGAGAGCACGAGTGAAAACTAAGAAGCCATTCTTGTCAAAGAAACACAAAGCACGTCGATATGCATGGGCAAAGAAGTGTAGGCATGCAAGTTGGATGGACTGGAGTTATGTGGTTTTTTCAGATGAGTCAAAATTCAATTTGTTTGGCTCAGATGGGAGGCAGTATTGTTGGAGGAAGAGAGGAGAGCATCTTTTAGATCAGCATGTGCAACCTACTATCAAATTTGGAGGTGGAAACATTATGGTTTGGGGATGTATGACTTGGGAGGGAATTGGCAACCTTCGTCTTATAGAAGGAAACATGGATAAGTTTGTGTATCGTGAAATTTTGGAGATGGAGCTCATAAATACTATACACATGTATGATTTAGGAGAGGAGAATGTTATTTTTCAGCACGACAACGATCCCAAACATACTTCTAAGTATGTTACAGATTGGTTGTTAGCACAGAAGTTTCAACTAATTTGGCATCCGGCTCAATCTCCTGACTTGAATCCTATAGAACACCTTTGGAATGAAGTAGATCGTCGTATGAGAATGTCAAAGAAGAAACCCACTAACAAGAAGGATTTGTGGGAGAAATTGCAAGAAATTTGGTATAGCATTGAGATTGATACCGTGAGGAAATTGATCATGTCTATGCCTGAGAGAGCTGCAGATGTTTATCAAGCAAAAGGTGGCTATACACGATGGTAGTCATTATGATTGTACATTCAAGTTTTTAGGTAGTCCTCATGATTCTACATTCAAGTTTTTAGCTTGATTTTGTAGCTCATGGCTTTGTTTCCAATGTAAATAGATAACCACTTCACTTTTTGCATAAAGAATTGGACACCCACATCATGTGTTTTATTTTTGATTGATTTCTTGATTGACATTTTTTATTATGAATGTTATGTTACATGTTTTTTGTAACTATGTGATTGTATGTTTAAATTTTTACAACTTGAATGTGAGTTACGTAAGAAAACTAGCTCATATTGGAAGTGGAAGCGTCCTGTCCGAACACTTCTGCTGACCACTGTACTACTGGATATATTGAAGGTGGGTGCATTATTAGTCTGTTGTAGACTGCACAAAAAGACTGCAAGATGAGGCATCTCCAATGCCAATTAGTCTTGTAGCTTCATTCATCATGTCCTCCAAGTACTGTACAATATTTGAATAAAAACCTTACAATATTTTTGATATGGTTGTTTTTTCAAGACTTTTTGATGTGAATTGTGAATTCAAAGTACCAATCTCTGTCTAGAAATTCCAAACATTCACAAAACCTACAATTTGATTTCTTCGTTCTACATTGAACGCATGCAACACTCGTGCATTAGCGATGCCACTCACATCAATGGATCGCAGCTGCTTCAACTAACTCATTAAACATCTCCATGAGGCCATCATGAAGCAGCTCAAACAAGCCAACACTATTGCGCATCTCAATGTGGATGCAACACCCAAATTCCTACAACTCATTTATACTCCAACTCTTGCAATACTCAGATTCTGCCAACTCATCCACCAGACTGAAGTACTTACATTCCCACACTCTAGCAATACCAAAAGCATCAGGCAACTCCGTCAAGCTGGGGCACCAAGATGCCTTCCACTCTTGCAACGCTTGTGCACGAGCAATGCCACCAAAGTTTGTCAGGTTCTTGCACTCCCTCACATCAAAAGACAGTAGCTACTTGGACCCGCTAAAATCATCACGCAACTTTCTCAAGTTGAAGCACCCATAGGCCTTCAACTCTTGCAATGCTAGTGCACGAGCGTTGCAACCACGGCTTGTGAGGCTCTCACGACTACTCACAACAAGAGATTGCATTTTCTTTGATCCACAAAAATCATCAGGCAGCTCCCTCAAGTACGGGCTTCAGAGGCATTCAACTCTTGCAATGTTGGTGTGCGAGCGATGACACCAAGGCTTGTCTAGTCCTCGCAGTCACAGTCATCAAATAAATACAACTTCTTCAACCCTGTAAAAATAAGACCACCTATTTTCCTTCAACTCTTGCAATGCTCGTGCACGAGCAATGCCACCAAGGCTTGTCAAGTTCTTGCAATAGCTAACATTAAGGGATTGCACCTCCTTCAACCCACTAAAATCTTCACGCAGCTCCCTCAACATATAGCACCCAAATGCCTTCAACTCTTGCAATGCTGGTGCACCAGCAATGCCACCAAGGCTTGTGAGGCCCTTGCATTTGCTAACATCAAGGGATTGCAACTGCTTCAACCCACTAAAATCTTTAGGGAGCTCCCTCAAGTTAGAGCACCCAGATGCCTTCAACTCATGCAATGCTGGTGCACCAGCAATGCCACCAAAGCTTGTGAGGCCCTCGCAATAGCTAACATCAAGGGATTGCAATGCTGGTGCACTAGCAATGCCACCAAGGCTTGTCAAGTTCCAGCAAGAGCTAACATCAAGAGATTGCAGCTGCTTCATCCCACTAAAATCTACAGGGAGCTCCCTCAAGTTGCCGCACCAAGATGTGTTCAACTCTTGCAATGCTGGTGCACAAACACTGCCACCGAGGCTTTTGAGGCCATCGCAATTGCTAACATCAAGGGATTGCAACTGCTTCAACCCACTAAAATCTAACGGGAGCACCCTCAATTCATTGCACCAAGATGCATTCAACTCTTGCAATGCTGGTGCACAAGCAATGCCACCCAGGCTTGTGAGGTGAAACCAATGGCTGACATCAAGGGATTGCAACTGCTTCAACCCACAAAAATCGTCAGGGAGCTCCCTCAGGCTATAGCACCCAGATGCCTTCAACTCTTGCAATGCTGGTGCACCAGCAATGCCACCGAAGCTTGTGAGGCCCTCGCAATGGCATCAAACCATCAAGGGATTGCAACAGCTTCAAACCAGTAAAATCTTCGGGAAGCTCCCTCAGGTTGTAACAACGAGATGCCTTCAACTCTTGCAATGCTTGTGCCAGCGAAATGCCATCAAGACATGTGAGCCTCCAACACCTACTCACATCAATGGTTACGAGCTCCTTCAACTCAAATTTATCATCGCCAAATTTAATGAGATTACAACAATCCGCAAGTCGTAAGATGACAAGATTGCTCAACTTTTCGAGTCACACCAATCTCTCAAGCTTTCGGCAACATGTCACCACTATGCATCTCAAGTTGGACATGCCTGTGACATCAAGCTCCTCCAACTCTTCACAAAAATCAAGGTCCAACACTTCAACATTCTTGCAATGCTTTAGGACTGCTTTCTTCAAGGTCTGCACTTGACTATGGTGCATAACAAACCTCTTTAAGGATGGCCAAAATCGATCACGAGGATGCTCTTGAAGTTCATGAGGAACTTTGATTTCGTTCTTGTTCAAGAGGAAACGCCTTCTTTCAAATGGTCCTGTTCGTGCTTCCTTTTCAGCAAACTCAATATACAAATCATGAATAGCATAATCCAACTCCTTCATGTCATGAACACTTTCAAGCAGCCCCTTCCTCAACAAGACCTCAACCTAGAATTACAAGCTCAATAGAATCAGGCCTCACCAATCGACACAATGTGCACAAGATCATTGTGATTATCACCAAATACATGGTGCCACCAACAATTTCAGCATCAAATCAATAGTACAATTGTTTAGCAAGTCATCTTAGATTTTTACAACATACCACCATTCTTTGAACCAGAAAAAAATTTGAAATAAATCCTAGAGATCAAATGTATTTCACAACTCCCGCAATCTTTGCCAACTAAATATACACCTTCAATATACATGATTGCATTCTTTAGAAAACTATCTTATCTAAAAAGAGCCATTGATTCATAATTACACTATGAACCACAATAATTGAAACTAATAAGTAAATGCTTGAATTATGGTCACTACCAAAGAAACATCTAAAGTCTACCCTTTGGTTCACTATTTCTAGATCTAAGATCCTAGTCTAGAATTGCAAACATGACAAAAGAAATTTTCATACCATCATAATATTTGTGAAAAACCATATTCATAACAAATAGTTTAGTAGACTCACATGTGTCCTCATGTCAGCCTCGCTTCTTCTATGAATTGAACACAACCATTCCCATTCAAAGCGCAAGTGCCATTCTATCCTCCTTTTCGTCCTCCAAATCAATGCCAAATCCAAGAATACATGTTTTTGATCCGGATCAAACATATCATAACCTTTTCGTAGAATGGCAAAAATAGGGTGCGGGTTTTCCATCAACAAATTGAACTTGTCAACTTCCAAACTTTCCTTCCATGCATCAAGCTTGACACCCTTTACTTGCATTCCTAAGACCTTCAATGTTAAGGGATGATACGCATGCCCACTCCTTTCCTTGAGAAAATAACATTTCTTCACACACCTTTTGACGATTTCCCATTCATCACTACTATTGATGGACTCCCTTGAGTGTCCTGCGTAGTGGAGGAATACATCAATTGCACCCTCTTCATCTACATTTGGCATCTCCATGCAGTGGTGCAAAGGATTGCAAAGTCGTTTCTCAAGAACATCTAAAGAACGTGACACCAAAAGCACCATGCTCCCATCATGGTGCCCAACCCTTAAGTACTTCCCAACTTCCTCAATGTCATTGTCCAATATGTTGTCAAGGACTAGAAACACTTTCTGTTGTCGCATACGCTCCGTCAAGAGATAAGCAAGCTGTCAATTGTTCCATCCCCATATTAGCTATTAAACATTTCCATCCGCATCTATAGAAATGCAACACATGCACATGTGTACACATGTAGACTAAAATACAACCCCCATATAATGTAGTGACTTGGGAACAAAAATTAATATGCAATTACTTGAAAGATGCAAAACAACTCTCATACAAAATGTGAAAGGGGGAATAAATAGCTCAAAAATGTATCAAAAATACAATTACTCTCACTAGGTTAAGAATCCATAAAAATATCCTAATTAAAGACAAGAATTTGGAAACAAGTGACAACCTTCTTTGCTAACAACACAAATTATCCCTAAACACGCATCTGACACTAGTGGAAAAGAAAATCATACAACTTGTAAAAAGTCAATGTATTTATCAAGAGTTTCAAGAAAAAGGTCCTCCTACATTAGTAGTATTGATACCTTCATACTAGATAAAAAATTCATTATACATGAAAAGGATATTACATTGAGTAAATAGTTACTCAATGGGTGGTACTGTTAGGAATTATCAATGTAGCCAACAACTCCATCCATCTCACATTAGATTCACATAAACCACTTTACCATGGCCTTGATTGGAACTTACCTTGTCATGTTCAACATCTAGAATTGCAGGATCAGCTCCTGTCAACTCTTTTAGTACCGTCTTCATCTGCTCCTTCAAATTCATGCCACCCAACTCCACATGACAAACTTTCCCAACAAATTCTCCAAACATTTGATTGCACAACTCCCTTGTGAGGTTGGTCTTCCCACCACCCCCCATTCCATGTAAACCCACCACTCGAACCTTGTTCATATTAGATGGTCCAACCTTCTTCATTATATTCAAAACCGGCTGTCAAAATAGAGAGTACAATTCACTTAACTTTAACTTGGAAAAATATACAAAGTGGAGGAATGAATGAGACCATGGTCATTGTACTTGTTAGTCTAAGATTGAGCTAGGATATATACAACTCCAACTATACAATATCAAGTTATTTAAATTGATGCATAAATAAACTAAAATAATGACTAGGTTGGTAACAATCCATTTGAAACTAAAGCTTGCAAATCAATTCCTAGTCGTACGCATTCAATGTTAGGTTTACATATAAGGATCTTCCCTATCCAATGTGACAACTTCATTTTCACAACCCACGTTCTCAAAATTGTTTCAAAAGAGAGTTTCACAAGTACCTCAAGCAAGATCTCCATTGATTGGAAATGAGACGTATCCCACTTCACATCCGGTGGCACATCCAGCTTGCACACAGCTGCCACCACTTTCTTGATGAACTCTGCTTCTCCTTCACTCTCCCCACCATACTCAATTCCATTATTCCCTTGGATCATTGACACCGCATACATCCAATCTGATATATTGATTGATTCATCTTGGTTTTTGAAATCCTCCCATACAGCTCTCCAATCCTGCCCGTTCATTTTCTTTTTGAACTCTTCCCTTGATATCTTGAAGAACAATGGTAATATTTTGAGACGGTTGTTACTCGACTTCTGAGCCTTCACAAACATGTTCAACTCCATCATCGGCCACTTGGATTTGGTGAAGAACTCATCAGATAACACAAGAATGGCGACAAGACATTCTTCCGCCGCTTTCATTAAGGGAGGGTAAAACTTTTCACCCTTGCGCAAACTGTCCAGACGTTGGTCAAAAAATGCATGATGTTGAACTGCTTCCAACTTCTCGCACAGATGCTCCGTAAAGGGCTTCTGCACCCCACTATGGCTCAAGAATATTTTGTGCTTTGGTTCCCAATGTTGCAACCTGAATATGCCACAAATCATGATGAGACACATGATTCATTGATTCAGCATAATTGAGGTGGAGATGGATTACTATCCAGTGTAAGGAAGTACCGGACATCACAAAGTGAGACAACCGAATGTGAGACTACCTCCAAGCAAGACTGTAATCTATGTTGTGGCTCACCTTGATCGATCCATAGCACCAACAGCAACAGCTGTATTGGCATTCTCCTGCTTCATCCTTTTGGAACTCTCCTGCTTCTTCCTTTTGGAACTCTCCTGCTTCTTCCTTTTGGAACTCTCCTGCTTCTTCCTTTTGGAACTCTCCTGCTGCAAACCTTGATCAGCTCTTGAATCCGACTCTTCGTTCACTCCTTTGCGCTTCTGAAGGGCATGGAACGCAAGGCTTTCTCTTGCGTTCGACATTGTGACACGGGAGGTTGCAGCTTCCAATGTACTGTACTAAGCATTTATTTCTGAAGCTCGTGATACCCGTCTGCTAATCAAGCGAGAGCTCTCTCAGTCACCCTCGAGGGTTAATCTCCGAGGGGTCCAATACAAGGGTCAATGGAGAGGAAACGCAGTCATTCAAACATAATACTTCCCTGGAATATAGCATTCTCTCCCAGTCACAAGGGTTCATGAGATTTCAGAACAAACAAAGCGTGTCCTCCAAACATATATTCATCTTGTTCCTCGAGCCTGTGCACCACTCATCTCCCAAAGTTCTCCAAAAACAGCGGGTGCTCCTCTGGCTTCTTTAGAAACAGCTAGCCTAAGAACTAAACCCCATCACACAGATCTGCAACATCACAAACCACAACACCACCTTAAGAACCATGACCAAACGAATACTGAATCTTACTACCCTTTGCACAGGAGTCCAAATGTTCTAAAACACTTCATAGCTGATACATGAGACAAGATTTCATCTAGACAAGGTTTAGCCAGAGTATGTCTTTTGATTAACTCCTGATCAAACTGGAGTGTTGGCTGCAATGAGAAAGCTAAGAACAATAAATTGTCTCTCTCCAGACCTAGTCATCAACTCCGTCCACCACACACCTCTTTTCATTCGTGTTGCGCTTTCTTGAAATGATTGGTAGAATGACACCGAGACTCGTTTCAGAGCAGGAGTGTAGGAGTGCCTTTCATCTGTTTGCATGTTAGTATAAACCCAGTGAGTCTTTGGTAGACAGAGCAGTTCTCAGTTGTGTTTCTCTTGTGAGACCTTCTTATCTCTCAAGACATGTGTTGACATTCTAAATTACGAGTGTAGTCCTAGCTCAGGTTTTGAACATATTTTCCTGTAGGGCAAGGCATATGATAAGACGCAATCAGAATCTTCAGCGGGATAAGCCCATCTTAGCCCGCAGAAGATTCTGATTAGAGTTGGTAAACAAATTACGCCAGGCCAAGTTAGCCTCTCAATAAAATTGTGAAAAAAATTGAATCCCATCGCATCAAATGCTCACCAGAATTCGACTTTGGCGTTCGACTTCTTGAACTGCTTGATGTTATCGTCTGCAAAGAAACAATGAAAAAAACATGAGTGTAAACGGTAAGTCATAAAACTGCAAACCCCATAAGGCTTCTAACCCTAATTATGTAAATTATTATATACCACACCAACAGCACCTTAGACACCGCAAGATCTAACAAACCTAGACAAAAAGTCACAAAAAGGAACAATACGCACAAGATCCGGAAGCGCTGACACACCTTTGAGAGAGTAAAATATAAAATATAAGATATAAACTAAATCTAGTAACGCATGCGAACTAAACCAATCCTACAGGCTCGCAAATCCAACACGAAAGCAACAGAGCAGCAAAGGTACTCCCTCAACAACAACAAAATCTCCACAAAAAAAAAACACAGAAGAAGAAACCTATCAAGACAGCGAACACCATCTCCTCCTCAATCCTCAAAAGGAGAAGTTATAAAAAATATTGATTAATTTTAAATTAGCATCTTCAGGACACAATTAGAATCTTCAGCAGCCTATGCCCATCTGTGTCCTATGCAAAGGTGGACACTTTCGTTCAGAGTCCGAGAGGTCAAGTTTGGCAGCTACCTTTCTGTACCTGCCATACCCAAATATCCCGGCCCATACACAGAAATTAATCGATTCGGTAAAACGTCAGTGTTAGTTACAAATCGATTCGACGAAGCCAATAACTGCTTGGGCGCCTCCAACACCACATCTACACAAAGCAATCCGCGGTGAGGCAACTAGTGAGATAAGAATGAGATAAGAATCAGAAGCAGGTCATAAATGACCTCGCGACTGATTCCCCACAAGCCACACCTCAAAAACACTGAAGAACAAGCAGCCGTACACCACATCAAACAGAAGCACACCATAATCCTACACTGCCAGCTTGACCTAAATCTCTGAAAACACCCCTCCTCCATCATCCAGCGCTCATGGCCTTCACATCAGATACATAAACCCTACTGCAACCACTTCGGAACACCTCCTCCACCCATGAACACCAACCAAGAGAAAAAAAACCTCACCCCTCTTGAGTTGGCGATGATTGTCGGTGTGGGTCATAAGCCACCCGGTGCGGAAGTGTGGATGCAGGTAAAAGCGGGCGCGGGATGGGAACTAATAGTCCGGTGACTGGCGGACCTAAGTGGCTTCGTGAGAGCCTGTGGTGGTAAGCTCTCAGAGAGAGCAATCTAGTACATCCGCAGCAGCAAAGAACAAGCACAAAGTAGTCACCCTAGAGGGTTAATCTCCGAGGGGTCCAATACAAGGGTCAATGGAGAGGAAACGCAGTCATTCAAACATAATACTTCCCTGGAATATAGCATTCTCTCCCAGTCACAATGGTTCATGAGTTTTCAGAACAAACAAAGCGTGTCCTCCAAACATATATTCATCTTGTTCCTCGAGCCTGTGCACCACTCATCTCCCAAAGTTCTCCAAAAACAGCGGGTGCTCCTCTGGCTTCTTTAGAAACAGCTAGCCTAAGAACCAAACCCCATCACACAGATCTGCAACATCACAAACCACAACACCACCTTAAGAACCATGACCAAACGAATACTGAATCTTACTACCCTTTGCACAGGAGTCCAAATGTTCTAAAACACTTCATAGCTGATACATGAGACAAGATTTCATCTAGACAAGGTTTAGCCAGAGTATGTCTTTTGATTAACTCCTGATCAAACTGGAGTGTTGGCTGCAATGAGAAAGCTAAGAACATTAAATTGTCTCTCTCCAGACCTAGTCATCAACTCCGTCCACCACACACTCATCTCTTTTCATTCGTGTTGCGCTTTCTTGAAATAATTGGTAGAATGACGCCGAGACTCGTTTCAGAGCAGAAGTTTTCATCTGTTTGCATGTTGATATAAACGTAGTAACTCTTTGGTCGACGGAGCAGTTCTCAGTTGTGTTTCTCCTGAGAGACCTTCTTATCTCTCAAGGCACCTGAATTACAAGCGTAGACCAAGTTCACGAATTGAACAAATTTCAATGATGCGATGGGATTCAGATTTTTTATTTTATTCGTGCAATCGAATCTAGAGATGCTGACTTGCCCTGGCGTAATTTACAATATCAAATAAATCTAGTAACGCATCCAACTAAACCAATCCTTCAGGCTCGCAAATCCAACACCAGCGGCGAAAGTACTCCCTCAACAACATCAACATTTTCAGAAGAAAAAAATATATATCCACGACGAAAAACCTCTTAAAACAGCCAACACCGTCTCCTCCTCAATCCTCTCAAAACAACTTATCAAAACAGGCTCCAATCCGAACCGAAATTCGTACCAAGCCTCACGTCCATCTCCTGCTCAGTCGTCCGGACGGAGAAGTCCATCGCCGCCGTCACTAAGCCTCAAATCTTGGAAACGAACCCCTGGCTGAGTCCGCGTAATGCGAAATCTTGACGGCGAGGGGATCGTCGGCCACGGCGGGGGGAGGGCGGGGAGAGCTCAGGAGAGGCGTAACCAGAGAGCGGTGGCGATGGCGATGGCGATGGCGTTGCCGCGACGCGGAGATGGCGTCGCGCTCCCTTTCTCTCGACGAAGAAGCTGCAAACTGTCTTGTCGGGGTCCGAGGCCCGGAACCCGGCGGAAGATGGAGGGTATTGAGGGGGTATGGGGGGTTTCGCCTAGGTATCGACGAGGTTTGTATTGATGCCCGGTGAATGCGTGACCTTCTTGGAGGGAGAGTTCATTCAGCATACAAGCGCCTTGGATCAACACTGATATCTGATTGGCGCATTAACCCCTAAAGGACCAACTGCCCTTGGGGGACGATTTTGATTTTGGGCAGGTACTTAAAAAAAAATTTAAATCTTTTTTTTTAAACATCTGAACTAGATTCTCTCTTATAAGAGCTTCGAGGAGGTATTTTTATTCATTTTTTTGGATTGAGGGTTTAAAAATTAGTACCACTCAAAGTTAGAAATAGGGACTATGGGTAGCTCTAAAATTTTGCTAGAAGTTTCTATTGACATTGAGATTTTCCATGCATGTAGTGAATATTACTTTTTTTGAAGATGTCAAAACACAATTCTTGTCTTTAGTGTAAAAAACATTTTAACTCAAGTCAAACAATTTTACACATTTCAAGGAAGCGGGGAAAAAACTTCATCTTTTCCAACATAAAACCTAGAGATCTTCATATTTTTCACTTTTTATTTTTCAACAACAATATGTGGTGAAAACCTCCATTTTGGCCGTTTGGATTATCATTCTAAAACATATTAAGTTCCCAAAAAAATAAACTGTGAATTGGCAATTTTTAAACCTCCACTCCTTGCACACTTGTTTTGAATATGCTACACTCCTTCTTTTCCTCTAAAAATTGGTGTACATCATGCTTAACACAATGGTAAAAGATTTACACCTAACATCATGCTTAACACAATGGTAAAAGATTTAGGCCTTTTTAGTACAAAAATTTGACACCAAGTGAAGTCAAAGTTTGTTGATCCACTCAACACAGGGAAGAAAAGGAACAATTTTCTTGACTTCTTACACTATAATCTTTCAATCCGTGCGGTCAAAGTTTTTAAAATTTTGTGATTATGTTCCTTATAGTAACTAATTATACCTACGTCTTAATTGAGATCCTACGGTCAAAACTATAAGTATTAGGTTTTGTTTTCGTCCTTACTCATTGCACTGAAATCAAAAGTTTTGAAGTGTTTTTGGTGTGAAATTGTCACAATCCTTTAGGAGTTAATCGAAAACGACAAGCTAAGCATGACTAGTGACTTCTTGTGTTTTTTTCCATCTTTTTACTATGTGTTGGGGTGGCAACATAATTTTTTTTGGAGACAAAAAATTTGGCAATACCGCAATTTGTTGAGAGAATATGTTAATTAAGTAACACTTTTTGTGAGACTATGCTTATAAAGTAACACCTTTTTGTGGCTCAAAAAATTTTGTTCAAGGTTGTCCGTTTGCTAGAATTATTTACTACTTCCCACAAAGCATGATCAAAACATTGTACCAAATTACCAATCACTTTACAAACATCACAACTATTGAAGACGCAACAAGGGACCAATGGTAAAGCTCATGACCAACCATTGGAGATGCAACAACACACTCCATTGACACGAAGGGAAATGATGGCAAATAGTTGGGGCGTATGGGCGCACCTTGGGCACTCACTTTTAGAATGATACACGGTGATTTTGCCTAAAACGTGGTTGAGGTAAAAAAATATTCGCCATCAGGCGATATTTGGTCACAAAAACAAACATTGGTAATGTCCATCTAAGAGCAGGTGGTTTATTGTCAGACAAGTTAGTTTTTTTACATAAGCTTTGTATATTGTTTAGTTTTTTATGAACTGGAATTTCTTTTGTAATCAAATAAAATATGGTGCTAATCTCTTAGTTCTTTATCTCTTTATTTTAATCAAAGATTAAAATCATTCTCAATCTTTATCTTTATATATGGTATATTACAGTCAAAACCTTGTGAAACTACTTGGCAAATACCCTAGAGCACTGCATTAGGCAGCGGTACAGACAAAACACCATTACAATTACAAACGAAATTCATTCCAATTTGATAGCTTCCTTTGACAAATATCCCGCAATATATGCTCTTCTCAACGAAGTTAATTCAAGCATCATTTGAATACACTCTTTTGAACTCCGTAGAAATCAAGCATTAATTGTTTCTTTTAGGGTCATACTAAGAAATAAATGGGCAGCATAGCTAACAGACTTCAAAAGTTTATGAAGCTAGGCAGCTATAGAATCATATTTTAGAGATTACAAATTTATATACGTAGAACATACACTACACAGTAGTCACTATTAGAGCAATAGTCAGAGTCTGTGAACTAACCAATTTCGGTATGTGAGTAGTATTGAGCTAAATCAATTTACACCAAGAACTAGGATGCTTAGAAACCGGGACTGAAAGCACACAAACACATTTGTCCTGTGGACTAAAATCGTGCAGTAGCGGTTTGGCAGTTGGCTCGGCCTCTTCTATTTGGCCGAGAACGCACCAAATACATGCAGTATTCCATCAGCAATGACCACCTCAATGAATATGTGAAAAATATGACGACCTGGCTAGCCTAGCACAAATAATATGGAGAAATATGAAAATAATGGGGACCTCGCCAGCTTGGCAAACGCGCTACGCTGTGTAGCAATGCACAAGCTCGCCCTACTACTCCCCGGAGCAATGCTCGCTTACACCGCTACACGGTCCATAAAATGGCATGCTTTCGGTTACCACTCTCTTGTTGAGTATAAATTTATCATAAGCCTAGCTTTCAATGAAACAGACAATGATATGTACCTTGAGCGCAGATGGTGTTTTGCATAATCTATAACACTGTAAATTCTCAAATACCAAAAAAATCATAGGCCTTAACCCCTAAATTACTTTGACAATTTCACACCATAAACACTTCAAAACTGCTTGTTTTAGTGCAATGAGTAAGGAAGAAAAACAAAACTCTCATTTCTAGATTAAAGTGCAGGAAATCAATTAAAACTTATTAAGTAAAATACTCACCAAATTTCATAAACTTTGATCGCACGGATTGAAAGATTATAGTGTTTAAAGTAAGAAAAAAGTTCACTTTCTTCCTTGCATTTGGTGGATCAACAGACTTTTACTTCACTTAATGTCCAATTTTTGCACTACACAAGGTCTAATTTCATTACCATCATATTAAGCATGATATTAGTTCCTTGTACACCGAATTTTAGATGTAAAAAAAGGGTGTAGCATATTCAAAAAAATTGTGCAAGGAGTGGAGGTTCAAAAATTGTCAATTCATGTTATACTTTCTTGTGAACTTAATATATTTCAGAATGAGAATCCAAATGGGCAATTAGAATTTTTACACCACATGATGCCGTGGGAAAAATAAAAAGTAAAAAATATGAAGATTTATAAGTTTTATGTAGAAAGGAAGAAGATTATTTGGTACCTTGCTCGATAAAGTGCGACAATGTGTGAAAATGTTTGAGTTGGATTAATATGTTATTTTTCACCAAAGACAAGAGATCTTTTGACAATATCAAAGGGAACAATATTATTTGCTAGTATTGAAAATCTCACATTCAATAGAGTGTCCTAGCAAAAGTTTTTGGAGTTGCCTATTGTGCCCTTTTCTCCCAATTTTAATTTAAAATCCTATAACTTTTTCATTAAATGTCAGATTTAGGGAAAAAAATTGGACTCACACAAAGCTTTTGGTAATGTCCATCAACTGTGAAAATTTCAAGAAAAAATATTAATAATTGACACAATAGAGACCTACCCAAACCTTCATGGTAATTTAGGGGTTAAAGGGTTAAGGAAGTTCCACAACAAGTCAAGTACTTTTTTATTGGAAGCAGAGTTACAGAGGACGCGTTGAGTACGTACGCACTCACGTACTTTGTATTTAGCACGTACTCACACGTACTCCGCTCTGAAGTAGGCGTCGCATTGTGCTCCATCGGTGGCATTAGTTGCACTGTTCACTGTTGATAACCACCGTGCCGCAGTGTTCACCATCAATCAAAGTCACAGGGTACGTGAGTATGTGTGTTCTCATGTACGAGATATTGAGTACTTTAGTACATACCTACTCCGCACTTGAGTATGCCAATAACTGCTAGCTTTGCACTGACAAACTTTTTTGGAAGCTCTTGAATAGACTAGGGCAAGATTGGGGCTCAAGGTCAAAGACCATCCACGGTCTCACGAACTTTGCTACATTGCAGTGATGAACTTTGTTGCGTTGCACTGACAAACTCTGCTGCTTGACTGAACTCTGCTGCAGTAATGAACTCTGCTGCACTGAACTGGAGCAGGGGTCACCAAGTGATAAAGAAGACCAACAGTAAGGCGAGAAAAGCTTGTAGCAAGCCGCGTAAGCCCAGGAAAAGGCGGAGGGCGAGCGGAGGACCGTTGCTACGATGCAAGGCTCAAGGTTGGAGGAACAGGTGGACGAAATCCAAAGGGGGGAAGAAACGCCGCGAGAAGAAACGGTTCTCAGTGAGGCGGAAATCCCCCAAGGTCCAGCTGGAGCCACCGAAAACAGTGACGTAAGGGGAGGTTGGCTGGAGCCCGGCTTGGAAACGGGCAATGGGGATCAGGACGGTGATATCACCATGATGGGGATGAAGAAACTGACCCCGGCCAGGCAAGAAGAATGCCAGAAGGGGACAGGTCCATTGGACGAGCAAGTGAAGCTCCGGACCTTAACGCCCTCCCCCTGGAGACTAGCGACGACGGTGGTATCGAGGGCCAGTATGAATTAATGATTGAAGAGGAGAGGGCAGCCTACGTTATGACTCTTAACTAGACACCAGACAGAGTAAAAGCTACACCAAACCCAGCAGAAAGGGACCAGAGAAGCGAAGAGGTCCTCCAACCAGTGCCTATAAGCTTGAGCCTGAGAATGAAGAGACAAAAATCTATTGACAAGAGGAGGAATAAGGAAGCACTTAAGGCATAGGCTACAGTATCCAAAAACAGGAGTATTAATAACAAAAGCAACGCAAGGAAACACCAAATTTGTGAGTCTCTCAATAATCCTAGTTCTCAATCTTCTTTACCTTGAGTATGAATATACAACTCTTATCGCATAATGTTCTGGGTCTAAACAACCCAGGGAATGTAGCTAGTATGAGGAACTACTTAAAGCCCTTCTTAAGCTCACTAGATATACTATGCATCCAAGAACACAAGCTTAGGGGTCAAGGGGGCCTATGTATGATAGTCTCCTCCAAGATTAAACACCTTATAATTGACCAAGGACACTCAAGGGGGCACTCAGCCTAGTGGATGGTGTTTAAAGGCAACAGAGGAAGAGACCTAGGTATCCTGAATATCTATGCCCCGCATTCTCCTTGTCAGAGAGGCCTTCTATGGGTAGAGCTTATGGAAGTTCTAAACCCCAATTGTAACTGGATATTGGAGGGTGACTGGAATTTTGTGGAAAATACTAGGGATAAGTGCTCCACATCTTAGAGGACTATTTCCGCAAGAGAAAGACAAGACTTTAGCATGTTTACGGATTTCTTCAATGTGCAAGATTTTTTCGACTTTAACCAACAACTGCTTTTCTCATGGGATAATCACCAAGCAGGCTTAGAAAGGGTACTCGAGCGGCTAGATAGATTCTATGTAATCTCACTCCCCTCAGGTGACTCCAAGGCACACATTAAGGCCTATAAGATTCTAGGGAATGGCAGTCATTCGGATCACCTCCCAGTTTTTCTCTCAGTAGAACTAGAGGGGGTAAGACCAAAAGGAGCAAAGTACAAGATGAACATTTTCTATCTAAATGATGTAGGAGTGATCCAAGAGCTAAAAGAGAAATGGTTAAATTGTCCCCCTACTCTTAAGTTTTTTGGAAAACTCAGGAGGGTCATCAAGTGGTATAATTTTTTTTGCAAAGAGAGCCAAATAGAGAAGGCTTAAGGAGGAAGATGCAAGAAGTAACTTAGAAAAGGAAAGAATTTTCTTGCAATCTAATCAGAACAACAAGGAAGCTCAGAACACGGAGATTAGAGCTAGGGACTCTCTAACCAAGTGTGAAGACTGGAAGTTAGCTGGACAACACATAAGGGGGAGGACAAAATCGAGGAAAGTAGGAGATAAACCAACTAAAGAGTTCTTCCAAGCCTTTAAACAGAGAGAAACCCAAAGTAGTATCAGGGAACTAGTGGATGAACTTGGAGGCATCCATACTAGCCAACCAGCCCTAGAATCTATTAGTTTCAATTTTTTCTCTGATCTCTACTCTTGTAGGACATGGTCAGGAAATCGTGAAGGAGCCCAACAAGCCTCTCTAACAGGGCCAATATCGAAACTTTCAAGTCAAATGTAAGAGATATTGAAGGTAAAACTTTCTTTAAGAGAGCTCTCTTGTGCGGTGGAACAATTTGCATTAGGTAAATCACCAGGGCCTGATGGCATTGCAGCGGAGTTCTACAAAAAACTATGGGGGACAATTGGGGCAGACTACCTCGAGATGGTGAACAAAGCTTTAGGAAGAGGTAGCTTCCATGAAGGGGTTATAGTAGGGCTAATCGCACTAATACATAAAGGGGGAAGCAGAGGAAGCCTTAACAATTGGAGACCTATTATTCTGCTCAATGTGATCTATAAATTTTTTGCTGAGGCATTGCAAATAAGATTACAGCCAATCTTAATGGACCTGATAAGCCCAGACCAATCAGCCTTTCTTCCTATGAGATATATTCTAGACAATATTTTTCTGACACACGAGACAATTCACCATGTCAAACTATCTAACTAACCTCTACTTTTTCTAAAACTAGATTTCTCTAAAGCCTATGACCGTGTAGACCTAAGCTTCCTCTTTCGTACCCTGGAGACTATGGATTTTCCAAAGGAATTTCTGGTTATGGTTGCATTGCTCTTTAGAGATGCCAAAGCTATGGTAAGTATAAATGGTAGAGTAACGGAAACTTTCACAATTGAATAAGGAGTTCGACAGGGGTGTCCTTTGGCACCATACCTATTCCTTATCATAGGAGAGATTCTCAACAGTTGCATTAAAAGAGAGGTCAATAGTGGAAGAATCAAAGGTATAAATCTCCCAGGAGCAAAGGAGCCACAAGTCTTCCTGCAATACGCTGATGATACCTCTCTAACGATCTTGGCGGAGGAAGTAGTTGTGGCTAATGTGATTGAGACCTTGGAGGAATTTGGCGAAGCCTCAGATTTACTACTGAACAAAGACAAATCAACAGCATTTTTCTCCGGCGAGAACGGGCAACCCCGACCCTGGTGGACCCAAAGGATAGTATTTAAATGGACAGAGGAGGGAGAAATCACTAAGTTGTTAGGAACGGCCTTTGGACTTGACCTCACAACGGAGAATATAGATTTTTTCCTTCAAGACAAAAATGATAAGAAACTAGAGTATTGGTCGAAAGTTAGAGCAAATAGCACGGCCAGAATCATTATTTGCAATAGCATTCTAGTCTCTACTACCTTGTTCTACCTTGCAATTTGGGGAGGAAGTAACACTGGGGTGAAAAAAGTCACTGCAAAAATTCGTAACTATATGTGGCCTCGCACTCCCCAACCTTCTAGAGCTAGAGTGGCTTGGAGCTCAATTTGTCAAAGGAAAGCATTGGGAGGTCTTGGAGTAGTAGATCCCATGGAAGCTATGATCGCCCTGATGTGTAAATGGATAATTGCAGCATGTATGCCTAGTCAATCAAATTTCACATCCTTAATTCGGTATAGTCTGGAGATTAGCCAACCAGCTCCAGGACCGAGGTAGACACCCAACCTCTGGTGGTTCACGGGCAAAGGATTCCAATGTCCAAGTGGCTCTAAGCTTTGGAATAAGGTTAAACGATCTTGGCGCAATCTAGTTAACAAAGTGAACATAAACCCGCTTGAGGAATGGCTCAACTCACCTCTATGGACTGCTTGAGGTTTACTCATGGAAGGTTTCCACCTTCCAATACAACTGAAGGCAAATTTGGCAAGGAATGGGATGTTTTATACGAGAGATATCTGAATTCAAGAGGAGAACCAGTTTATTGTTGTCGAGGAAGCTGGGAAATTCGGGCTGAGGGAAGACGAATTTGAGGTGTGGGAGGGTTTTCTTCAACGTTTCAATCCGGTCAAAAGATAGTGGCTCCAAATTAGGCACCATCCCCCCAAACAAAATGAATGGCTTGGAATTTTTGAACCTAATGATGATACTTTGCCTACTTGGGTTTTTCTGGAGCAAGCCTTATAGGGGAGAGGAGAACTTGGAAAAAATAGAGCATGGCAAGTTAATGCTAACGAAGGCCTTTACTCCATCGCGGAAAAGGCTAGTATCCTCTTTAAAAGGCCCGCGGTTGTGGGCACCAATATTCTTATTACCTGGGGGAAACTTGAAAGGATGAGAGTGGTTAACTTCAAAAAGGAAAACAAGGAGAAAGGGATTTTTCTCTACTATGGCAAAACCAGCTCCCTTGTGTGGGATCCAGGCCGCATTATTTGGCCTGACAACAAGAAGTCCATTTCTTTCATGAATTACTCCACCAAACATGGGAGGATGATTCTTCGAGCTCGACGACCACCACCGAATGTGGTTAAAAATAAATGGAGTCAAGTCCTCCCCAACAACTTCAAACTTAGATGGAGAAATGTTTGGGACAAAGAGAGAAGTGGGAAAGAAGCGGGGCTTATCTGGCAATTATGGCAGAAAGCTATTGTTGTGAATAAATGGAGGAAACGGTGTCGTGCCATGAATTTTTTTTAAAAATTAGTTAGGTAGTAGGAAGTGATAAATTAGACAAGCAGGTTAAGATTGCGATCTAATCTAAACTAGAAGTAGCACGTAGTAGGAATTAAAGCAACTAGAATAAAAGAACTAAGTGGCCCCCTTAAACAACATAAGGGGGGGCCTATAAATCCGAGTCTTAGACTCAAGTCCCAAGCCAAGCAAGGACTCGACCCGAGATCCGACCTCCCAAATTTCCATAGGCTAGCTTGGATAGGCTAGCTCGGATAAGGGAGCTCGGATATGCTAGCTCGGATAAGGGAGCTCGGATAGGCTAGCTCGGATTAAGGGAGCTCGGCACCATGAAAGGAAGGACGAGGAAGGAGTCCGAGAAGGGATTGAGAAGGAACCAGCTGGCCTTACCGTAACTACAAAAGGAAGACCAAGGCCGAGCAGGGAGAGCATCATCCGAGCAAGACTAGGCGAGCGGGGAGAACATCATCCAAGCCCAACCGAGCAGGGAGAGCATCATCCGAGCAAGACCAACCGAGCAGGGAGAGCATCATCCGAGCAAGACCAGGCCGAGCAGGGAGAGCATCATCCGAGCAAGACCTAGGCGAACAGGGAGAGCATCATCCGAGCCGATCCAAGTAAGACTATCCAAGCTGAGGGGACTTGGAGTGAACTCGTGAGGAACCGAGGGAGCTGAGGGGACCTGGAGTGAGCTCGTGAGGAACCGAGGGCAGCTGAGGGGACCTGGAGTGAACTCGTGAGGAACCGAGGGCAACTGAGGGGACCTAGAGTGAGCTCGTGAGGAACCAAGGGAAGCTGAGGGAACAAGGCCCGTGCTAGTTGAGGTAACCGTGTATAAACCGTGGATAAAGAAGAATCCCCCGACCAAGAGGAATCGCGATTGCCCACCCAACGGGCTCCATGGCCAATGACATCTCCCCGGTGATCTCCAAGGACCCTCAGGAATTAACTGAACTTCAAGAAGACCTCCTTCGTATGGGTTGTCTATCCCTTCTAGATTTATGTTGGAGTTTTCGTATAGAATCCACTGTCCACGAGTTACGGCAAAACCCTTTGCCGATACCGGAAGGTGATAGCATCCGCGCTTGCCCGGACCGATGGACAATGGAAAGATGGTAGGAGGTGTACGGATTCCCACAATATGGAGGAGGTTGGAGAAGTTTGAAGAAGGAAGAATATGCCAAGGGACGTTTCGGCACCAAGGACGCTAAGAATGGGTATGCGGTAAGTGATTGCCTAGACCCAAGGGCCAAACGAGTCTTCTCCTTCCTTGTACCCATCCTACATCCGGAGAAGCCTACCCGAGTCACGATCACCCTCGCTAATACGGTGTATGGCTCTTATCTTGGAGAGCAAGTGGTGAATTAGGCGATCATTGTGAAGGATGTAGTTCTCCGTTTGATCAAGAGTGTCAACAGCACTACACGTTCCCCTCTTGCTCCGTTCTTGGTCCACCTCTATCATCATTTCAACGAGACTACCGCCGAGGAAGCTATGGCCTTTGGGACTCACCTCATGATGAAGAAGTTTGATGGGACGGAGTCGGAGTCCGAGACGGGATCGGAAGGAGCCTGCACCCGTGCAGCCACCGGACCGGCACAACTCGGAGGCAAGTCTTATCCAGCCTCCGAGCTAGTAGAAGCCCTTCGCATATATATGGAAGACACAGATCGGACTTTGAGACAAGTGAGCAGCTTGGTGGACAACCCTCCGCGTGAAGGGTTGATAGCGGCGATCAAAGAGAAGGTCGGAGGAGCTGGGGATCTCCGCACCATGGAGCAGAAGGTCAACCGACTCACACTCGACATGGCAAAGGTGAAGAGCCGGGCGTCGGAGGCGCAGAGGAGTTGCAAGGTAGCTCTTCTTCAAGCCAATGCCTCGGCGGTAGCGTTACAGCAGGTCGACGAGGCCTTACGCTTTCCCGCAGATGTAGTATTGAAGGCCAAGATGTTCAATGCTCGATTGGAGAGGGATGACCACATTTCTAGCAAGAGAGTGATTGCCTTCATGATGGAGCAAACCGTGAAGGTTGAGACGGCTTATGCGAACATGAGGTTATTGGTGAGCAATCTCACTCACATCCTACCCAAGTTTGTGGAAGACTCTGACAGCTCCGATAAGGACGGAGACTCGGGTTCGGAGACCAATCCGGAGGAGCGAGGCTTAGGTGAGCACGGTCCATGGAAGGGGAAGGAAGTGGTGGACCTTGATAGCCCGGATTTGCCCCCTCAGCTCCCGAGTTTGAGGGTCCTGACAGGACCACCTCCTTCGGAGGTCACCACACAGATGCAGAGCGGTGGGAAGGAACGCCCGGGGGTGGCGATGGAGCCACCACTCCCCGTGCCTCCTCGCCAGCTGCCACTCAGTGATCCTTCTCGCACCACACCGATTGTGGCTCCTTTGCAGAGAGGACCTCACCATGGAAAGACCGCAAGTGAGAGTTCCTCTTACTTGTACACCCCAGGACCGACATCCGGCCAAGATGGCATCATGGGACTCCGAGTCAGGTATCGGTTTCCCAGACACAATCTGGGCTTCATCCGAGCATGACTACCGTGCTACCCACCCCGGATGGCCCGGATATCGCATTGCCCTCAAGGGAAACCTTGTTAAGGCACCGACGGTCCAATTCACGCCTTCCACGGATGTGTTTGCACCATTGGTGACACTTGCAGCGGCCGCATCCACCCCGACTTCAAGCCGGAGTTCCCGGAAGCACAAGAGAAGAGAGGAGCGGAAGAGACTCGAGGAGTTGGCCCGGAAGTAGGCTAGGATCTTGGTTCGTAGGTCACTGTTCAGTCCGGGATTTGGCCCCCGGTTGACTTTGGTTTTGACTTGGTTTTGCCTTGGGTTTTGTGTAATAAATGATCTCTGACGGTGCACGTCGTGTAGAGTGGCAGTACCGCCGCCAAGAGTAGTTAATGTCACCGTTTTTAGTTAGAAGGTATCGTTTGAGTTTGGACTCTTGTGTGAGTCCTTGGCAGTATAAGAGAGGAGTCTCGTGGCCTCTCTCTTCACTGCTTGATGTGTGTATTTGTTTTCACTTTAATTCTAAACCTATGCTCTAAGAAGACCTTCGATGGTTGGAGAGCTCGGATTGCATACATGACTGTGAGTGCCATTTCAAGTAGTCCACTCCTCAAGTCTATACTAATTGTCTAATCATTGTTTCCTTGTTCCATCAAGTAGATTAGTTGGGGTGGATGGGAATAACATGTGAGGTGAGAAGATAGTTAGTAGGGGCGTGACTCCAACTCTAACCGTATAGTTGTTTCTTTGTTCCATCAAGTAGATTAGTCGGGGTGGATGGGAATAACATGTGAGATTGTATGTGTCTAGGGAAGGACGAGGGGGGAGTGACGGATGTGTAAGGGTCATAGTGAGTCTTGAGTGACCTTCCGGCGTACCGATTGGTGTCAGTTGTGAAAACTCGTATCATTTCCTGAAACATCCTACCTCCAGCCACATCAGAAGTGGAGGGAGACTCGGAGGAGGACGGATAGTGGGTTGGTAGGCCCCTAGTTCACTTACATTACACCACTCGTAGTTTCGGAAACACGAGCCTAACACCCCTTAGGGGGATCTCAGTGACACCATAACCATCCAAGTGAGTGAGTAGAGTTAGAAGGAGAGAACGGGAGGAAGAGTAGCTGTTACTTGTGTCAAACGCTAGAATCTCTGTGAGTCCACAGACTACCGTCCGTGGTGATATAATCTTTATCCGGGTACTGGTGTACCCCGGACGTCTATAGTGTGTATAGTTGTAAAGATAACCCCCCCCTCTCTTAATCGGGACTCCGGACGAAGTAGGCTCCTACCCGAAGGTCCCTACCTTCCGAGCGAAGTAGGCACCTACCCGGGGGAAAACACTCGTACGGGGAGCGGGGTGGTGGATGTAGATAATGCTCAGGCGTTGTAATCTAACCCTTTTCCTTTCTTTCCTTTGATGTAATTATTGTGATATAGGTAACATTGTGTACATATAAACGGGTTATTAGTCGTTGTAGTTCTCGGTGATTCTCTGTGGGAACGATTACCTTAAGGGTACCTTTGTGTTAAGATGTGAATAGTTGGCAACACGTACTACGACAAACGGGCTTCTCCGCACATTGATGATAGTTGCACCATTTGTAGTATGGAAGAAAAAGAGAGCATTGTGCATAGGTTCTGGAGTTGTAGTCAAGGTAGAGGCGCGTGGGACTATGTTAACGAGATTCTTCCTCTTCTCAGTAACTCTCCACACACCCAATGGGGCAGTGTTAATTTCAAGCAGGCACTCTTTGGTAGTAGGTCACCTCGGAGATTTGCGAACCTCAGTAGAATCTGGCTCCTCTTAAGAGGGATAACTCTTTGGACTATCTAGCTTGCCAAGAACGACTCGGTGTTCAACCAGATAAGGTGGAATCACTGTAAGATCGAGAACGTCATCTGGTAGGGTCTCACTGATTATGGGAGGATTGCTTGGGGCAGAGTTCTCACTGCCAACACCGAGGCTAGCAGAAACAAGGCGGCGAACCTTTTCGACTCCACTTGGGGTTGTCATGAGTTTCTATGTAGCGTTCAAGGCAACCACATTGTCTAGGTCAAAGAGTTTCATGTTAGTCTTGAGTCATGAGTCTTTGGTGTTGCCAGAACTGGCGCACTGGTCTGTACTAGTTACTTTTTGCAATCAAACCTGGTTTGTTTTGTTTCAAAAAAAACAAAAAAACAAAAATGATAAATGCTGTTTTTTGAAACACAAAGCTCGAGATTTCATGGGGACAATGAGAGTTTTATTTTAAAGGACATTACATACATGTTGTGGCATTATTCTTTGTCATTGGCCCATTTTGGAAAAGGCTCCTTGTACTTCAGATCAAAAACTTTGTTTTGTAATCTAATATTACTAAAAACATATACTAAATCATTTGTTCAATTTGACGATAAACAATTTCATCATTTTGAATGAATGAAGTCAAAGGTACTCTCTCGTAGGATGATGCTGAAGTAACTTGGGAAAGCACTTGTATTGCCAACTTCATCAAATATGGTGTGCCACTTTAATATGACTCCCACCATTGCCATGCAGGTATATCCTATACTAAATTTTTTGCCACATGATCACTAAACATACCTAGTGAATTCCTATATACCAATAGTTCTTTCTCAACTAGAACTCGATCTTCTACATTAGGGTAGAATTTATCCTGAATGATTCGATTGCCTTCCATGACTTTTGTATCCAACTCTTGTCCTACATCCTTCCATTGTGGATCCAATAAAAGTCTTGCAGCATGTAATGGACTTTGGACCAAATTCCATCTATTTCCTAGTATGGAAAGAATTGAAGCTTTTTGATCATTTGATGTCATAAACAAATTTGTAAAGAATGTGCAAAGTTGGCAAAAACGTTCATAGACTTTGCCCATGGTTGGAATTCTAGAATCCTCTAGACTCAATGGTATTCTAGAATCAATGGTTTTTTGGCATTTCAATTTTTTGTTGAAAAAATGAAATGCTCAAGCATTAATTATAGTGTTACATGTAAGGATATTTTTAGCAATTATATATCTTAAGGATATGTATATGGCACTCAAATTTATTATTTGAAGTAACTTTATGGTTGATAGAGTCTTCTAACGATGGTTGCCTAAATCATTCAATGATGAGTCTAAAAAAAGCTCAAATTTGACCCATACATATTACCATAGGCTTTTTCTTACAACCAAATTCTATATGGATGTCCAATTTGTTGGTATATGTAGCATTTGGTATTGTTTAAAGGCCAATAGAAGAACATCATATTCATCATAATTGGGATTTAAAGCCTCTCCAAATCTTTTTTACTACTTGATTAGAGCTAAACACACTATACATTTGGTGAATATATACAATACAATCCATCCCTCATCTATTAAAAAATGTTCATTTAAATAAGAGGTGAACAGGCACATTACCCAATATTGACAAAATCAATTTTTTTAGCATATGGACAATGTCATTTTAATTAATTCTCATGATATCAAATGAATTGCACCATGTATAAAAATTTCTCTAAAATTTCTATGAATGATTCATATCTAAAATTGACAAGATAGAAAGACAAATCATTAAGAATTTGTACATTCTAAACTCCATTGGATCTAAATGAGAGCTATTAACCCCTAAAGGACCATTTTCCCTTTGGGGGACATTTTCCATTTCATGCAAGTTCCTATGGCCTCAAATTTGATTATGAATTTCCAAAAAAATTAATAAAAATGTAGCATAGTAGTAGCTTTGTGGTAATATCATTTTTTTTAGTCTGGACCTTTAAAAAGGAAGTTATGCTATTTTTAGTGAAAAATTGGGGACTACGAGCACCTCCAAAATTTTGCTAGAAGTTTCTATTGACATTAAATTTTTCATACATATAAAGAATATTACCTTCTTTGAAAATGTCAAAAAAAATTCTTGTCTTTAGTGTAAAAAGCATTCTAATCCAAGTCAAACATTATAAACATTGTCGGACAAGGGAAAAAAAAAATTCTTGCATTTCAAACGCTACAATCTTCAAATCCATACGTTGGATTGAAACCCAAAAAAATGGCATGTTTTTATAGAAGTCTATTTCAAGTTTTTTTGGTTAAAAGTCCAAAATTTTACTTTAACCCCTAACGGACCAAACGTCCCCCTGGGGTCATTTTGGATTTTGGGCATGTACCTATAATTCGAAAACAAATCCTTTTTAATTGATTTTTTTTTTCAAGATAGGATCTGATAAGAGCTTTGTGGAGATTTTTTAAAATTTTTTTTTGGATTTGTGGTTTGAAAGTTAGTACCACATAAAGCCAAAAGTGGGACTTCGGGGACCTCCAAAATTCTTGACAAAAGTTTCTATCGACATTGAGATTTTTCACACATATAAAGAATATTTCCTTTTTTAGATTTTTTCAAAAAAAAATCTTGTCTTTAGTGTAAAAAGGCATTTTATTCCAAGTCAAACATTTTCACACATTGTCGGGCAATGGGGAAAAAAACTTCATCTTTTCTACATAAAACCTAGAGATCTTCATATTTTTCGCTTTTTTTTTTTTCAACAAAAATATATGGTGAAAACCTTCTTATTGACCGTTTGGATTATCATTTGAATACATACGTAGTTCACAAAAAAATAAAACGTGAAATGGCAATTTTTGAACCTCCACTCCTTGCTCACTTGTTTTGAATATGCTACACCCCTTTTTTACCTCTAAAAATTGGTGTGTTGGGAAATAACATCATGCTTAAGACAATGGTAAAAGATTTAGACCTTGTACAATGCAAAAATTTGATACAAAATGAAGTCAAAGTCAGCTGATCTACTTAACGCAGGGATGAAAATGAACCATTGTTTTGACTTTAAACACTAAAATCTATCAATCCGTGCGATGGATTGCAACCAAAATTTGATGGCATGTTTATATGGAAGTCTATTTTAAGATCTTACGGTTGAAAATCCAAAATTCACTTTAAAATGTGATTTTCATGTCTCTTTTTGACAGTGGCAGTTTTGGACTGGTTTTAGATCGAATTAGGTCGTGGTCCTTTAGGGGTTAAATTGTGGTTTTCATGCCTCTTTTTGATAATGGCAGTTTTAGACTAGTTTTGGAGCAAAATTAGCCGTGGTCCTTTAGAGATTAAGCAAAAGCCAATTAAGGTTAGAAATCAAACATTGTACTACTTTCAATCATTGTAAAAACAACATACTAGTATCTCTAGTCAAACTAGCATTGATGATTTCAACTGGATTATGAGGTATCCTAACGAAATAATTTGTAGCAACCTTTTGAATCCATGCTATCATAAGAGATACACTACTCTTCCATTACTCTCGTTGCTTGTCATCTATCCTCCATCACAGACCAATTGTTGAATTCCAACCGACATAGTATTGTTGAACGTTCTTGTCGTATGAAGTGGAAGGGGAGTGTTGATTGAGAATGGAATTTGGTCTCTCTTGGTTAGCATTGAGGTCTAACATTGCTCTTGCAACCCAAACAAGGCATTCATCTCTATTGCATGGTTTTATTGCTACAAAATAGCCTCTATTGCATGGTTTTATTGCTACCAAAGCCTGCATAAACATCTTGAGCAACCTAGAATGATTGTTAGAATAGATTCAATATCCATGAATGATTTCATGAGCAAAGGAATGGTGGAGAAGCTCTTCTTCTTCAAGGCCATACTCCAACAACCAAATAACACATCAATGTCATTGTGAATGTGGCCAACAACCATGAAATTCACATAGACCTTGCAAAAAATACCTTCGGCAACAAAGAGGGACCAAAAGCGAAACATTCCATGATTTTTGTCCATTTGAACATGCAACGTTGTCCATTTGAACATGCAACGTTGTCCATTTGAACATGCAACGTTGTCCATTTGAACATGGAGTATTAGTAGAAATGGTTTGGCTATCACCAAGTCTTCTGATAGAAGGGTCAAGGAAGAGACTCAAACTTTGGCATCCTATTAAAATGCTTCGAACAAAGGAGTGGAGCCTAAATTGGCAAATAATTGGCAAAAGTATGTTTTAGGATGTTCTAAATCTCACATCAATTTAGCAAAGGATCCCATTGTATAATTCACATCATGAAGATACAGGTCTAGGGTAATGGACATCACCATGATTATATGTAAACATTCCAAAAATTGACATTGGCTGCCTCATCATCCCATCAAGTTGCTTATAAAGACGTCTTATACAAGAAGATAGACAAAGCAATCTTGGAGTGATCCATCTTGTCATGTATGATAGTCACACATTCATTGGAATCTTGAGAGTAGTAATAATGATGGAAGTAATACAACTCCTAATGAACCAATGTTGTATCCAAATGAATGTTCCACCTTTGCTACCATGAAACAACGGCTTATGTCCCTTGCAACTTTCTAGAGGAGTAGCATCTATCGCACGTAGAACATGCAAAACATTCTTGAGGTCTTGTTGCATTGTAATTTGGGAAGTTGACTCATTTATCTTACTCAATCCTAATTCAGTAGAAATTAGCATCTATCACAAAGACTTGATCCTTCCACTTGAAATTTGTCTATCAACAACCTTTTCACTAGAGAGAAGGATGCACAACATTTCTACTAAGGATGACATACTTAGGAGTGGATATCATAACTACTTATGAATACTTGGTTAATGAATATTGATTCCTAAAACCTAGAAAACTTACCATCTCATCAATAATCTATAAAGAACATACCACGTCACCAACAATTGAGGCTTACTAAGACTAACTATTTCTAATAATGCCACTTATACTAACTATTTACTCAACGTACAAACGATGAATTTTCTTACCAAGACAAAGTTCTAGTACCGTACTAGTAACATAGGAGGACCTTCCTTGACACACTTTGGTAAAATATTCACCTTGAAGTTACAACGTTAGTTTAAGTGACACTTTCTAAAGTTTCATTTTCCACCTTTGCAGCAAAGAACGCTTCAAGAGAATGCACCATCAATTAAAAACAACTTCAAAATAACAGGAGCGACTGAACACAACAGACGTCTGAGAAACTCTACAAATAAACCCTTTTACTGAAGGTGAAATTCATATTTACATGTTTGCAGCACTCTTCCCTTTTGCCAAAGGCTTCGAGGGCGATGAAGTCGCAGTGCCCTCTTTCAGCGCCTTCTTTGTCTTCGCCACCATCTGACTCACATTCATTATGTACCCATCCACATTGAACTTCCGTTTGCAACCATTGAAGTTCATGTACCTAATTTTGCCAAACACGGGGCGCTCCTTCCAACCCTGCAGTGTGAGGGAAAAAATGAAGTCAGAATGATAAGAGAGAAGAACTTGAATTATAACTATTTCAGAGACCACCAAGCTCTTCCATACTCAACTGAAGGATTCTAGTTGAGAGGGGTTATTGAGAGGGTTGAGATGAGAGAAGAGTAGCTCCGCTAAACCTGGTGAGGGGGTTTTCCGGTGTTAGGCGCAAGTAAGGTGCACACATCAATGGGAGTTGCTGGGCCCATTGTTAATCCCTGTGTGCATTGTTCTTGTTGCTGAAAGGTATGCTGATGGGGTGGAGAGTGTTGAGGGATTACAAATCTCAGATTTATTGACACAAAGTTTGTATGAGGATGCAACAAACTAGTACTAGTTTGAGAGAGTAAGATCTATGGCGGGGCTCTGTGTTGGCTCAGATCTAGATCTAGAAGTTGCAGCCTCTACATTACTTCTCAATCAATTAGATCTAGATCTAGGATACCATGACACCACAGTAATTCCACACACCATACCCCTCCTCCACTAGGACTCTAGCACTATCATGGAGACAAGTTACTGTCTACACAACACTCGAACGAGCTGCCAAGACACAAGATCAGTTGCCCGAAGACGAAACTCTGCAGAATCAGCTAAGTATCAGTATTGCAAAATTCAGTTTACAATGCTTTTTGTTAGGAATCACATGCTGAACTCTTCTTGTAAAACAAAACTTAAGATCTCCCTTGTTATAGAACACATGTCAGACTCCTCTTGCAAATCGAAACTTAGAATGCTCTCCTTTAGAGGACGCACGTTAGACTATTCTTGCAAAACATATCTAGCAGTAGTTCGTTCTAAGAAAGACAAACTAGACACATACATGCCAACAGGTGTAGTAGAAATAGGACTAAGGACTAACTTCCAAGACACAAAGAAATATAGCAGTTGCCTGGATAAGAATGCAGAAGTGACAAGCATGCAGCAAAGTAACAAGCCCAACACCGACATCAAAGTGGGGACGAGTATGAAACATAGAAAAAAGTCCAGCAACGGCACCATGGAGGAGAAGAATATGCAGAGAAGAATCAGGCCTAGTTCCGGCACCAAGAAAGAGATGGGTGTGCAGAATAAAAACATGACGAGTTCGAGCACCAAGGAAGAATCGAGTACACAGCAAGGTGATAGACCCAGCTCCGAAACCAAGAAGGAGACGAGTACGCCACAAAGAGATGACACCAGCATGGGCACCAAGATGGAGATGAACAGGCCGAACAAAAACAGGGTCAGCTCCGACGCCAAGGAGGAAGCGAATATGTAGCGAAGACATAGACCCAGCCCTGGCGCCGAGAAGAAGAGTATGCAGCAAAGTGACATGCCCAGCATCGGCACCAAGAAGGAGTCGAGTATGCAAGAAAGCAGTAGGATTAGCTCCGACACCAAGATGGAGATGAGTACGCAACACAGAAACAAACCATACTTCGGCACCAAGGAGAAGTGGTATAAGCAGCAGACTTACAGGTCCAGCACCGACATTTTGAAAGAGACGAAGTTGGAGTCAAAGACGCAACAAAGATACAAACCCTACTTCGGCACCAAGGAGAAATCGTGGCAGCAGGGAAACAGGCCGAGCACCAACACCGTGGAGGAGACGAGCATACGGCCAAGACTCAAACCTAGCACCAACACCAAGGAGAAGATGAGTATGCAGGAGTATAACAAGCACAGCTCCGGCAACAAAGTGGAGTCGTGTATGCAGCAAAGCAATTGCTCCAACTTCGGCACCAAGAAGAAAACAAGTACGCAACAAATAAACAAGCTCAACACCGGCACCATGGAGAAAACGAGCTTACAGAAGAGAAGTAGGCCCAACGGTAGGTCCAACACTGACTCCAACGTAGTAACCAGCCGACAACAAAGATGCAGATCGCAGCAGCTTCAACCGCCGAATAGCAGGCAACAATCTCAAATGCCAAGTCAACAGCAGCAGCCCCAATCACCATCATCGATACGGCGGGTGGAGGCTACGGGCAGAGACGAAGTTATCTGTAACACAAGCAAGAGAAGGGCGAATTCAGCACAACCACGACCAAAAAGAAACCAACGAATACGGGAACCACACAACGGCCACAGCAATGATCATAGCTCAAGACCAAACCCAAAACTCAGGTACGCAAGCTCACAGGTACGTCCTCTAACCCGAATCTCATTGCTAAATTTGTATTTCCTGTCTCCAATCAATAACAGGTACCACCAAATCCCAACGTATACCACGTTCAAAGAAAAGACTTTTATATGGACCACTAGCAAGATGAAGTGCTGGTGCGCCCATGTTACCAACGAACACAACAAGAGACGCGTCAAGACGGATGTGTCAAGACGAAAACCTACCGGCGGCACCCCAAAAAAAGACGAAGCCAAGAAATCCGAAACCCCAGATCCAAGATCCAGACATCACAGCCCTCAAGATCTAATCGCGCGGTCAACATCACCACTAAACCCTAGCCGCCATCAATCTAAGAGACGAATGTACGCAACTACAACAGAAAACTCCAACATATCACGCGAAGACTCAACAAGGTATATAACATACCTCCATACACTAGGAAAATCCTCTTTCTACCACTCTCTCCTCGCCATCATTACGTCGACACCGCACATTACCTGGGAGCAAGAACTGGAGCTCAACACTGACTGTACAAGGAAGCCAGATCCAAGACGTCAAAAGGAGGGAAAGCTTCGACAACGTTGGCAAGAGGAAGAACCCTGGAGGCGCTCGTCGATCCTCCTCGACCCCCTACTGAGATCTTCTAATCGTGAAGTCTACCTAACCCTACCTTCATATCATCTACTTCTTTGTTGTTCTTACACTGCGTTTTCTAGACAAGCACACACAGTACTTGTTTGGCACCTCTCCATTTGCACTAACCCTCCCCCTCCCACACAGCTACAGATCAAGAAAAACAGGGGAAGACAGGAACAGAAAACTGCGGCAGAAGCATAGTACCTGAAGACCAAGCAGTGGAGAACCGGAAGCACTCAGATCCTCGGAAGACGGCGTAAATACGAACAACAAAAGAGAGCGGTCGGAACTAGAGGTGCCCTACATCGCCAACCAGCCCCCTCCACCGCGCTAGCATCGAAGCAATACACTCTAGCACAGCCGACGAGATTCACCACTGTCTACGTCAACTGGAGTTCAGTGGACGTAGTCCAAACGTCAGAACAAACCCAGATCCCAAGGAAGAAGTGGCCACATACACAAGCACAGCAGAAGGAAGCCCAAGAGAAGGAACGAATTGGAGGAGGAGCAGACCCTGAGAGGCAGATGCCGAAGATCGCTGAAGACGCAGGAGAACGCAAAGGGAGAACCACTCAAGCCGACCCAGAAACCCCGA
The DNA here is from genome assembly GCA_963971425.1 of Bryoerythrophyllum caledonicum. Lineage (NCBI taxonomy): Eukaryota > Viridiplantae > Streptophyta > Bryopsida > Pottiales > Pottiaceae > Bryoerythrophyllum > Bryoerythrophyllum caledonicum. Next base: position 3,986,846 of record OZ020514.1, read on the forward strand.
ACAAGGTGATCATATCCGCAGCATCAACCTCAACAGCACCACAGAAGTGGAAGAGCGGAGCGGTGATACTCGTCCCAATGAACATACGCTGCCCACAATCGGAGGAGAGCCAGACATACACACGGTGTGTACAACCGAGGAGAAGACGGACATACGTAGGCTGTCCATTACAGAAGAAGAGCCAGACATACTCGCCCTGCCCGAAGTAGTGGAAGAGCCGACCTGTTAGGTCGAACGTAAGACGTGGTGGCTCAGGTAGCACTCGAGAGCACAGGAGCCAGGGAAGAACGAATCGCTACACTACAAGACTACACCAATCCGAAATCACGTATTCAGGGTACAATCTCTTATCTCCCTTAAAGTTCTTTGTCCATTGCTATCAGTTGGTTTATTTTGAAAACCATGGACATGTTTCCAAATCTCAATATCAAATCATGTTACTTGGGGAGGTGACCCGCATTGTGGCACCTCTCGTGTGTGTGTATGTGTAATTGTTGTTAAAAGTTATAGCAGTAATATCGCTCTACATCTACTCGGTAATTATTGTCAATGTTATTGCTTGAAACATGTTAGCATTGCCAAATGTTACTCCTTCTTGAAACTCTTAATATCAAAAAGCCCTCAATGTATGTTGGGGGGAGATATTAAGAACAAGATGATAAGGAGAAAAACGGTAATGACGTTGTACAAACCAACTAGTGACACTCTCATTTTTCATTTCTACAGCATGTCGCAATCAACCGCCACGCCCTCCAAGCGCCTTTTTATTGATGTGGTGGAGGAAAACCCTCGTAGCATGAATGTAACTTCAAACTCTCTAATTATTACGAATACCACCCAGAAAAAGGTAAAGGCAACAAGTTTGCCTTTCACCAAGTACTGGTTGGGCTTTCAAACAATGAACACCATTTCCAAAACAAATGGTGGACATAAAGCGCCTAGTATTACCATTGATGAGATGATAGAGCATGGGATGGAGAAAAAGGAGGCAACAGAAAGTTGCAAGGCAATGCCCTCATTCCCATTTATCCCTCAAGAGGAATGGCCCTACAAAAAGGCTGATGGGAAGGAGGGCAACCATTTTAACCTCACACAACTTCCAAGTGAAGTTGAAGTGGATATAAATGGCTTTGCCTTAGACTATCAAGTCTCTATCCATTTTGAATTGGGGAGCCAAATATGGTCTAGACATATTGTACTAGATATGGTAAAATCAAGATTAATAGAGATGGAAATTGCCCTTGGAACATGCATCGGTGAGCCAATCGCCATCTTTTGCCACCACCAATCCGACAATTGGACTGGTGTGGTTAAATTGCATCTCCAAAACCCAGAAATTGATGCTAAAGGACTTTTGCAAGGGAAAAGGCCCTTCATCCTCATCCTAAATGAAGGCATACCACACCAAGGAAAAGTATGCAAGTCATACGATTCCTTGGCTTTCTCACATCTCCTATCAATTAAAATAACCGGTCCTAACCTTGTCAACATAGAGTCATACAACTTGCACGAGGAGATTGTGAAAGATAGTTTCGCTTGTAGCTATGACTTTGAAGTAACAGGAGTAGAAAAGAAGTGCTCTTCTGAGTTTGCATGGGTCAAAACTCCATCCCCGGAACAAGCAGCAAAAATAAAGGACTACAAAATATCATTTTATAATGAGATTTTTGTACCCGTATTTGCTACCCGGAAAATGGATGAGGATGAGATCGCCAAAAAAAACTGTCTAATTTTAATAGCAAAAAACCTTAACAAAACAAAAAACGAAAAAGAACTGATGGAAGGAATAAAATCCATACTTGGTGAGGAGAATGTGGTGAACACATTCTTCAAACTCGAGCATGGTCGGCATGTAGGGACTTGTAATATCGAATGCCTTAATGCGGCTGTATACAAAAAATTTGTCAAACAAAGTAAAAAACTACACGGCAAATATATTATGTTTACCCCCCATCCCAAGAGTCTTGATGGCAGCAACAAACCGAGCATGGAGGAACTAACAAGGCTTGGCTTTACGGATGTAAACTCGGCGGTAGCTAACGCGGTGATAGCCATGGAAAATGGCCCAAACAAACAACATCAACAACAACGACAACAACAACAACAACAACAACAACAACAACAACAACAACAACAACAACAACAACAACAACAACAACAACAACAACAACAACAACAACAACAACAACAACAACAACAACAACAACAACAACAACAACAACAACAACAACAACAACAACAACAACAACAACAACAACAACAACAACAACAACAACAACAACAACAACAACAACAACAACAACAACAACAACAACAACAACAACAACAACAACAACAACAACAACAACAACAACAACAACAACAACAACAACAACACTCTATACCCCTCCTTCTAAAAACCATAAACATTACTCATCTGAAACTACTAATTATACTTTGTGGTGACATAGAAACTAACCCCGGCCCAATGCCAAATGTCTTCCTCAACCACCCAAAAACACATAAAAGAGTATCCAAAATCTATTTCATTCCGAACACTATAAAACTCCACCCCGAATACCAACATCTAGCATCCTCGTTTGCCCCACTTCTAAAAAATAACCACATACTCCACCATACTTATTCCACCGTCTACCCCAACATTTCCCATTACATACATCAAAAAAATGACCACCCACCCCCACATATCTTATTCGCCTTAATTACCACCCTCTACCCTTCAATAGATGAATGCAACAATATCACCAACCAACACTCTACCCACACAAACCCTACACATTGGACAAATATATTATTAAACACCCTATCCTCCTTACACAATCCCCCTGAAAGACATATAGATATACCCCACCCCTACACTAAATTTCTAGAAGAAAACCAACACCTTCTTGAACACAAAACTTCTTTACACAACGACCTATATAACTTTATTCATAGCCAAACCTCACCCCCTTCTCCCGATGAACTACAACTAAAATTTCCTTATTTCCCGCACAATCTTATCCTTGAAGCCCTTAGATGCTTTGAACCTATTCATGACTACACACACCCCACTCCAACACCCGCTTACATTTCCCCCCCACTCTACAACGACGAAAATATAGATAATAGAAACACATACATTACTACATGGAACGCCTCAACGTTAAACACTGCCCTACCATGCATCCACAACCTAATCACCCACACCAACACACCACCCGCCATCATTGCCATACAAGAAACTAAAATAACCGCTACTAAATCCACAAAATACATACAAAAGTTATTCCCAAACTATAAAATTATTTTCAACAACACCCACTCCCTCACACGATGCATCCAACAACGAAGACCATATACACCGGCAAGAGGAGGTCTACTCATGCTCATACACCAATCATGTGCCTTCCCCGGGAATATTACTAAAATCCCTACCCCGGCAAATATTTCACCATATCTTCAAATCATTAAAATAACTAACCGACCCCTCCAACCATGGCTCATCCTTCACCTATATATGCCTTCACACACAGAAGACTCTAGGCTTATTCTGGTAATCCAAAATTCCATCACATCACAAGTAAACACACACTAACCACACAATAATACTCTGCGGAGACTTTAACCGGGATATTGCCCTTATTGGACGACGAAACGGAGTGATCCTTACCCCACCACTTGACATAGACTATCAATGGCAAAGGTACACGAACGATCTAGATTTACATCTAATCCCAACAGATAGACAATACTCTCGTCAAGGTGGACTTAATTACACACACATTAGCCTAATTGATGGATTCTACATTAAAACACCTAACCATACTCAATATACATCCACTACCAATACCACAACCAACTTAAACTCGGACCACTTCCCAATCCAACTCAATATTCCTCACAACACCCTTATAAGCAGACCTCCTACTACCATCAACTCAAATAACATTAAAATACTAAACCCCATTCCAAAAGAAAACCTTGCTAACTTTAACACAATATTCTTTGAAAAAAACTCACTACTAATAGACTCCCTTACCGATACTCTTTCTAATCATCAACACCTCACACAAATACAATGGCAGGAAGCTTGTACAACTCTTGACCAAATCATTAATGAAATCTCTAGTACACTAGAAAAGACTTGCAAAGCACCTCCAATCCCACAACTCACACCTAGAACCTCGAAACAAGGGGGGTATCTCCCAAGAAAGCTAGCAAAAAAGTGGAAACAACATCTTGTCACATACCACACGATTCGTAAAACAATTCATATCGCTAAAACTAACCAAAATTGACGAACCCACCCTATACTCTCCGAACTACAAAACCTCCGCCACCCTAAAATCCCACAAATACCACTACCCAACATCCATCACGAAGATTGGTTAATAGACATTGCAATCATTGCAAAAAATGCCAATAAAGAAGCTTGGAAAATTACCACAAAATATGCAAGAGAATGTGTCAAAAAAGCCATTTCTAAGTACCGTCAACTATACGAAATTAGCCCAAAAACGATCCATAGAAAAGTCTTTAAAAATAACACAAACCTGCCACTAGACTGCATTTCAGATCAAAACAACAACATTCTAACCAACCCAGATGACATCGCAAATGAAATACATTTCCAACAATCCAGAAACAATAGTCCAACCACCCCCCCATGCCACTTCCAACCACAACATATACCAACATGCACGTGGGGTATTAGGCAATACCCGTGGCATGACTTGGACGGACTTACTATTGATAAAAGAGGCGTTCCAACAACACCTCTCCACACATATTATAACAGAGACACATACAACATGTGCCTAAAAAATTTAGGAACCAACAAGGCCCCCGGCCCGGACCATATACCTAACTCAATCCTAAAAAACATGCCCTCAAGATTCCATGATCTCCTATCACTATTCTTCCTCCACTGCTATAAACAAAAATCCATCCCCACATCTTGGAAAACAAGTCTAACAATCTTATTATACAAAAAAGGAAACCCATCCGAGCTACCTAACCACTGACCTATTGCCTTAGCTAACACCATTTATAAATTATATACTAGCACACTAACATCAATATTATCGGCTTATAGGGAAACACACCAAATATTACATGAAAGCCAAGAGGGATTTAGAGCCGAGAGGAGTACCACACAGCAACTTCAAACCCTCATTGCTGCACTCAAAGATGCAAAATTCACTGATAAAGACATTTACATACTCTACATCGACTTTAAAAATGCATTTGGTTCCATTGACCATCCTCGATTACTAGCCATAATGAGCGACCTTGGGTACCCGGAAGACGCAGTCACACTGTTTGGTAATATATACTCTCAATCTACCACTACATACACCGGAGAATTCTTTGGTAAAACATGCCCTATCCCCATTCAACGGGGTACCATCCAAGGCGATACACTGAGCCCATACCTCTTTATTATCTTTCTAGAACCTTTATTGAGATGGCTCCAAAGAGGTAATAATGGCTACACATTTGGCACCTCAAAAATTACAGTAAACTCGGCCGCATATGCCGACGATCTAGCAGCCATCTCCGGTCACCTTAAATCACTCCAAATTCAATTAGACAAAATAGGCAAATTTTGTCTTTGGACCGGGATGGAACTTGGGGTCCAGAAATGTGCCGTAACTGGTTGCCCAAACAAATCCAAAATAAATCCGACGGCCTTCAAAGCCCTCATTCAAGCCACCAACATCCAATATCGTAGCCAACCAATTCCGGTTCTTAACAAAAACCAACCCTACATATACCTTGGAATAAATCTAGTCCCATCGTTAAAATGGAAAACTCAAATCCATGCTACTACTACAAAACTTATTAAACAATGCAAGGAACTTACATTATGTCCGGCTACATTGCAACAAAAAATAAAAATGATTGATACCGTCATACGCCCGGGTATCTCATATAGTTTCTATGCGGTCCCTTATTCCATGCCCGCCATAAACAAACTGGATAAGAAAATCATAGCCCTAAAAAAGAAAGTATGCGGACTTCCTAATTGTACTCCCAATGTCATAACACAACTCCCTCACGAACTATTTGGATTAGAAGTTTTTTCCCTCAAAAATGCCTATCTACGATGCATTGGAGAACAACTCCAGAATGCACTTAACGACAAAGGACGACTAGGACTAATCTATAGTGGACTCCTTCGGCACATCCTTGCCATCTATGGAGGAGCACAATACCTCCAAAGACTTAAAAGATCTGATTGCCTTCGGTCCCCTATTACCCGCACACTTTTTTTTCTAAAAACAGAAGGCCAAACATTTCTAAAAAGCACGCTAGAAGATTTCCTACTAGGCCCCGTGCCACTCGAACAAAACTGAACAAATGAAATACATAACCTCCCAAGACTTAACCGACAATTATCCGACAAACTCTTATAAAAACTTTTTTCTGCAAACATTACCGATATAAAAAAAATTACACTACCAAATGGTACACACCTTATGGACGACAAGAGCTACAAAACATTCTACGGCACCCCCCATAAATTAATAAAAAGTGCACTAAATATTGCTAAACAACTTTTTTGTCATCCTCCATGTCTCCCTATATGCCCCAACCCTTGCACCACTCACGCCACACCATACACACTCAAAGACTCATACATCATTGATCACAACGACACCCACCACAACATTAACCCCCCCACTAATCCCCCCAAACCCGCCACATTCACGACCATATACCCCTCCACCACATATATTAAAAAATCCTTCCATACACCCAATAAACAACATAACCGCGCATAAACATAGAAAGTACATTGACTCTTACAACATAAACAAACAATATACGTCATACCTATGCCATTGGACCCACAACAACACCACCTATGCCAAATGGCTCCCACAAAGAAATCTTTTCCCTTGGCACAACCCAAATACTTCCTTACATAACACTGAAATCCTCACACAATACTACCTCAGAACTCAAAACAATTATTACCTAAATATCACACAATTACACCACCCTCAAGCACAACCTCGAGATAGAAGATTTATCACACCACCTATTATTATCCCCCTCCTTAACATCTTTACAACCGAATGTAACCCCGAAATTGACATCCTCGAACAAACAAATACAATCAAAATACAACAAGAAAATGCCAACATATACGAAGATAATGGGAGACATCTAATAACCATACCACTCGCTAGACTACAATGGTTGTGGAACCAATATCACGACGCACTACAAACCCCCATTATCATTGAACCAATACCCCAATCATTTGAAACCGAAATTGTTTGGCTATACCAAAGATATAACTACCGAATACCCAAAAATGACCCCCTTAAAAATGCACACTATACATTACCCAACCCTATCTTAGACTACCTTATTACATCTCTGAATATAACACATTCATACTTCTCATCCCCCGTTACATGCTCCACAAAAATCTCAAAATTCTACTCTCCATTTGAACGGGATCAGATTTTTGGATCTCTTGGAAAAGCTTTTGATTATAGGTGGAGCGGAATAGACCTTGCACACCCTCACAACAAAGAAGAAACCCAACAAGCAATACATTGGGCACGCCTAGCGGCAAACAATGACCCTGACCGCAACATCACCATTATTGTCACTCCCGACACTCATTGGTACCACAACTCTAATCCACACTCAGGCCCATTCCCGGACTCACACATCATAGTACTATTTGAAGCTAACACTATGACTTACAAAGAACCCACTATACCGCCGCATATACAAACACCCCACCTCGAACCAGCAACCCTACGTATCCTATGTATACATCACCAAACTCAAGAAATTGGTAATCTAGAAAACCTCACTCATCTCACTCTAATAGAAAAAAATCTAAACATTAACAAAGTATACACCGCAACCGCCTCTCCCACACCCATTCTAACCCGTGTAAACCGCAACAAAAAATGGTCTAAAACCCCCCACACAAACATCTCCGCAGCACCAATTACCGAACTAAGCCTCCTCCTCTCCTACTACCAAATTAATACAGACCTTAAATTTGACCCCAACTTTAGTTACTACACTGACGGCTCCTTTAAATAACCAATGGAAGTAAGCCCGGGACACTGGCACCGAGAAAAAGCCGGTTATGGAATATACAATTCAACCAAACAAATTAAATCAGGCAAAAGACTATATGGACTCCAAAATATTCTAAGAGCCAAAATGATGGCTATACATAAAACCCTTAAAATAATCACAACTAAATACCCAAATGAACCGGCTCACATTTTTACAGATTGTGTAAATGTACTATACCTCCTTAATACACACATTAAACACCCTACTTTACACAACAGTCATCCGGACAAAACTATCCTTACATCTATGGTTGAAATGCTCCAAAACCGAACACAGATTACTACACTCCACAAAGTCCGAGCCCATGCTAATATCGACGGTAATGAACAAGCCGACAAACTCGCAAAGGAAGGAAGAGAAAAATCCCACAAGAATGCCGAACACCCATACGAACATGCCTATGCCACCCCATATTACTTTCATAGATATGCATGGCCCTCCATGGGAGAAACTCCCGATAAAGGCCCCATACGATTCTTAGACAAATACCTCAAAAAACTTGATCTTATAAATAACCTAGAAAAACTTACAGAAAACTTCCCCAATATTGATAAATGGACTGGCAACCCAAACATTCACAACGCACTGTCCAATAATTTTTGGAAAAACCCCTCTATAACGGATCCACAAATCACATGCCTAATTAAATTCCGCACGAGACAATACATGGGTAATGCCCGCAAACAACTCTTTTTTGGAGTAGATAGATTTCCTACAATTACATGTCCAATTTGCAACTCCACGGACCCAGACACATGGCTACATGTCTTACTCAAGTGCCAAAACCCCCATATACACTCACTAATTGTCAAAAGACATAACAAAGCCGTATGGGCTATTCACAAACTACTTATATCATCAACCAAATCCCAGTGTTTCATTCTTATGAATGCCGGAACCTTTAATGACAACCCACAAGAAAATACGGTCCCTCCTTGGTTGTTACCCTGCACCTGTCATACTCGAAGATGCCACTGCAATGCAAGACTCAAATCGGACCTATTATGTGTTAGAGGACTTTCACACAAAGACCCCCCACCAAACCACATAGACCCTAATCTCACCATCCAATTTATTGAATTCACATATTGCAATGATAAATTCTCTCCAGACACCATTTCAAATAAAACAAACAAATACCAACCACTACTTGACGATATTCCTACATTTGGATGGAAAGTAGACCCCATCGTTGTCATCACCGCGGGTGCTAGAGCCACCACCTACATCCCCTCAATGACAACTCTTGAAGAAACCTTTAAAATCCCCATCACTTCAATCAAAACCACCTTTTCAAATATTAACACTATTGCAATCCAACATGCTATGTCGATACTCCTACATAAACGTAAACTTGAAAACAAACAACCCCTTCCAGACGCCTTAAACCCCCCTCCATAGATCTACAATTTCATTTTTTGCACTTCACAGTACTTGCCCTCCCTCTTTTAAGACTCTCTGGGACCTTGGGTCCTTTGGTATCGGTTACTTGTTACTGGGTACATAGTGTCTACCCTCGGAAGGGGGAAGTAGTTCCATACTACTAACCCATGCCCGGTGGGCATGGACTTAGTAGTGGAATGAACGGACACTTTACTCACGCCGGCCCCCTTCGGGTACCGGCGTTCTTCTTCTTCTTCTTCTTCTTTCTAGTTGAGAGTGCCAAGCTCTTCCACATCTAATAGCTATTGAGAGTGAACAAGTAGTTGTATGATCAATCAAAACAAGGGGTTATCTTATTACAACTTCAATTGACTTCACAAATAACTTTCTTAGAGCATGGAACATATTTTGTGGAAGCAGCAACAGTGACAGACACCAGACCTGATCGTGAATCCCACATATTGACCACATGCAGCCGACGTAGCCATTCGGATCCCTTCCGTCCAGTTCATACTGCTCAATAAAGCAAAGGTAGATGCTTTCGTCAGAATACAGAACAGGTCAAGAGCGCAGTTCGACAATTCAACCAGCCAATTATTGAGTGTTGGAAGCTCGCACTTCTATTTCACTATACTACACTAAAAATGATAACTGATGTCACCTATACTCGGTACTTATTTACCTCTGGTTATTAAGATGGATGTCTTGACCAACTAAAAAGAGGAGAAACTCTATGAATAAGTGCGTGGAGATATTCATAAAGGGTAAAGAGTTCTTTCATTTTCAGACGATTAGTGCAGGCGCCACTAATTGTCATTTTTTTCGTGTACTGATTACTACAGCAGCCAGTTTTCTCAACATTGTAAGCAGATAGATACCTTGTCATTGAGATAGATTGCTATGCGAAGAGCTTCCTCAGGAGATTCGGACCACTCCAAAATCTTCTTCGCCCAGTACATTCTGTTCACAATCAGCAACGTGGACAATTATTACGGCAGTTTTCCGGAGACCAGAATGATTTTCTACGAGTAATGCATAGAGTCTCACTTCACATCAAACAAATTTTTTGCTCAATATCAGAAGGTTACAAGAGCTGTTCAGACCATTCGATTCAGTTACGTACCTCATAAAGCCGTGCATTTTTCCATAGTAAACCATCTCGAGCTGGGCAGCATTCCACAGCTGCATCACCGAAGACCAGTAAATAGAAGCCAATATTGATCTCAACTACAGCAACTACACTGAGATGTGCCTGAGTTACCAAGAATCCGTACATACGTGCTTGTGAAATAGATGGAACGCGAAACTTAGGCAGAACCATCGATCATTTAATACCATGGATGGAATAAAAAAAATCCATACCTTATCGTGAGTCTTGCCCTCCTCCCACTCCTTCTCACTGTAATCAGAGCAAAGCAAGAGGAACATGTCAGCATAAGGACATGGCAAGACGACCAGAGCAACACAGATTACTAACAAATACCCACTCTCCAAACTTCAACCAATTTTTGCATGCCCTATGCAGTTATTGACATGATGTAAATTGAAGAAGGGGAGCCTTTTACCAAAACTTACGTATAAACCCACTCTCGTTTGTCCTTCGCGTGGACTCTCAACGATTCTTGAGCCCAGCTCCAGGCACCTTTTAAATTGTCATAGTTGGGTTGGTAATGACAGTAATTTTCTGCTAAACCACCGCGCACAATCAACTCCTCCAGGAATGCATCCACCGACTGCACAATGACATGGATGTAAGATACTGAATTCTTCGGCTTTTTTCCGAAGAAACTTGATTCCACAAGAAAGTATAACAATTGACCTGCAAAACATATCACAAACTAACCTTAGTGTGAACTTTTCGAAACTTCCTTGCCTCGAGAGCGCAACGTTGTGCTGAGATATGGCCATAATGCAAGTAAGGCGAAAGACCCGACAGCCCCGTTGGCTTAGTGGCATCATTAATCTTGATTGCTTTTAGAAGAACCTCGGAGAAGCATTTAGAAGAACCTCGGAGAAGCAGTTTTGTACTATTTGACTCCTCTAGAAAGCTCTCAATAGAACCTTTGAGAGGCAGCCTTGAAATTAGCATCCTAGTCTCTCACTCTAGATTAGTGCCTGCACTCTCTACTGGATCGGGAATGCTTTCTTAAGCTCCTGCATACTAGAGTGAATTTCTAAGAAATCTGGTCTACGAGAGGGATTGGCATCCCAACATCTCGTGACAAGGTGCAGAAGTGCCTCCGGAAAAACTTTCTTCAATGTTGAGAGGTCCGGTCTCCCGCCGCTTTTGACATGGAGCTTGACGGCTTTTGGAGAAACTTTGTCAGGGAAAGGATGTTGTCCTGTCACGATTTCAACGCAGGTCATAGAGAAGCTGTAGACATCGGCCTTCATCGAATATGGCTTCATACCGGTAGTTCCTGAAACGCCATAAACCTCCGGAGCCATCCATCTGACAGTTCCAACATTGCCAACCACCACCCATTGGACACTCCCTTCGTCACTGATGTGGCGAACACCTAACGAAGAGTGATCAGAAAATGTAGTACAATCAAAATCCTCATCCGAGTCACTCTTGTTCCGGAATGCTCGTTCTACACTCAATTTCTCTAACACGCCAAAATCAGTGATCTTTAGTTGTATACTCTCGCCTGGACGCTGTTTGACCAACACATTCTTGGCCTTGAGATCTCCATGGAACACTTTCCTTTTGTGCAGGAATAGCATCCCGTTGGCTATCTGATATATGAAGTCAATTTTCATTGGGGTTGAGAGACCAGACTTGTCTCTGCGAAAGAGCCCGGACATTATATTTGTAAGTCTGTGCTTCTTCTTTTCGACTACTAGTCCTCCTTTGCATACCAGAGTATGCAAATCGCCATCTAGGAGCTCCATGAGAAGCATGGGGAATTCATGAGTCTTCTGGATGCTGAATCCCACCAAGAGCACGACATTGGGATGTCGAGGGAGTAAGACAAGGTTCTGCACCTCGGCTCTTAACTCCTCCACATCAGTAACTTTGAAAATCTTCAGTGCATAGTCGTGATTCTGCCAGTGACACTTATGAATTGTTGCAAAGCCTCCTGATCCGATTCTATCTCCAATATGAATTTCCAAGGACTGAATCTTGAAATCATGTAACAGGTCTGTTCCTGTGAAAGATGACGGCAAAGCTTTGAGTTGTCTCCTGTTTTGAGACCTTCTCTGACATGATAGTTCATATTCTTTCTGAACGAGTACAAGTTTCAGGTTGAACAATTTCTTTTCCACTCGTTCTCTTTCAAGCTTTTCTAGCGCAACCAACGCTTCCTTCTCTCTCAATAAATCCAATGCTTCCTTGTTTTCCAAGAGCTTCTCTAGCCTCTCTGTCAACAATTTCTCCTTTTGCTTCTTCCTCAAGGGCTCCTCCACTTGATTCTTTCTCTCCGCTTCTCTTGATTCCAACAGTTCCTCTGTTTGATTCTCTCTCCTCATTTCCTTTAATCTCAAGAGTTGCTCTGCCTCCGCTTGCTTCTTTCTGTCCGCTTCCGACAATTCCTCTCGCTGCTTCTTTTTCAACAGCTCATCAAATCTTTGTTCCGGCCTCTCCAAATGGGCTTTCAAGCCTTGGATTGTGACGTTAGTGGATTCTATCTTTTGTATCATGTTCTCCTTGTCATACTTCAGAGCCCTTGATTCCTTAATCATTTCCAACATGCGTTCCTTATCCATTTGTGCGTCTCTTTGGAACATAGTTGCCCGAGTATCGTCATCGAGAAAATAGAGCGGTGCCAAGCTACCAAACTCGATAACAGGGTATGATCCTTTATGATGATTTTCTACCACTCCCACTCCAACCATTGCACAAATCACCCCAAAGCAGTCTTCTAACTTCACATAAACTCTTGCGAAGGCATCTTGGTTGACTCCAGACATCATCACACTGGTGAGCCAATTTGCTTTGACACAATTATAGACCAGATATTGTCCCTCATTAATAACATCTAGTGTCATTATGAATGTGTTCCTCTATTGAAATTGCATACCTCTTCAACACATCAAAGAATTGCCGAGCTTTCTTGTACATATCGACAAGCCGCTTGCACTGGTGCAGATTGACTTGGATACGACCGCCAAAGAAAATCACTGAGTCGATGATGCCCAAGGCAGCTGTGAGCATGGTGTGAGTTGCCCTTAAACTATCCTCCCGTGAATGTTAATTTTTCTTCTCATGTTGTCCCAGTTCAAACTCTTTTGGTAGCAACACAAGTTTCAGTTTCGACAAGTCCTGTTCCACCTCTTCTCTTCTCAACTTCTCTGTTGCAACCAACATTTTCTTCTCATTCAACCCTTCCTCCACTTCCTTCTTTTCCTCTAGTTGCTTATCGTCGGGCTTCTTAATCAACACTACCTTTGATTCCATATTTTCCAATAGTGCCTCTGCCACCAGCCCTTGTTCTCTATCCAGAGGTCCTACTCTCAATCTATCGGTCACGATTGTCCTGGACTTTACCCTCTCCATCAAAAACCTTATTTTGAGTTGACCTCTAACATGTGCTTCTTCTCCATTTGTGCATCCCTTTTGAATAGAGGCGCTCGATACTCGTCATTGAGAAAATAGAGTGGAGCCAAGGTGTCGAACTCTAGAAGAAGATGCAATCCCGCATGGTGAGTATAATAATTCTCTAGAACACCCGCTTCAAAGTTTTTGCAAATGACCCGAAAGGAGTCTTCCAACTTCACATAAATTCTAGCAAAGGCATCTTGAATTACTCCAGTATTCTCTATGCTCTTCAGCCAATTCGCTTCTACATAGTCATGAATCAGACGTAGTCCTTGGTCCAAAGCATCAACCGCATTGTCATATAGGTGTTCCTGTATAGAAACTCCAGAACTTTTTAGTTCATTAAAGTACGGCCGTGCTCTCTTGTAGAAATCCACAAGCCGCTTGCATTGGTGCAAGTTTGATTCGGATATTTTGACTCAAAAAATCAGGAGAGATTTCCTGCAACAACACAAAGTAGAGTCCAGTTAAAACATCCATCACTAGAGCTACTTGTGAAGTCAACCCAAAGCTTGAAATACCATAACCCCTCTCTTTCCAATTGGATTTGAATCAAAATCAGCTCCAAGTAGTTCTCAACCAACCTAATTTCAGCTTCAAGGTGAGGAAGACGACTACACCAGTATCCATCAGGGCATCTCAAAGACTACATCGACTTCAATCGAGATACCACCAAGCTCAGATTCTTCCCTTGACTGAATTGAAGAATCCCTTACCACAAAGCTCTGGATCTGATTGGAGTGAGGAGTATAATAAGTAGAAAGAGGGGCCTAATATACATGGTTGATCTCATGCAAACTCTCTGAACATTCCCAAAGACAGCTAAACCTATGACTTTAGTAGAGAGACCAACAAGCTTTTCCCTAGACCCTTGACTGAATTGAAGGAATAGACCTCCAAGCTCGTCTAGTTTAGTTTAGATCTATTTAGAAACAAACACCGGTAATAGTAAAAAGAAAGAGTGTCTTGTGGAGAATGAGTTAGACCTGATGAGTTTTATGTATGCGGCGGGGGCGACCATCAGAGAAGAGGCGATGTCCATTGATGGCGAACCACTTCACCTCTTCGTTTTCAAAACAAACAAAGCGCGTCCTCCAAACATAAATTCTTCCTGTTCCTCGAGCCTGTGCACCACTCATCTCCCAAAGTTCTCCAAGAACAACGGGTGCTCCTCAGGCTTCTTTAGAAACAGCTAGCCTCAGAATCAAATCCCACCATACAGATCTGCATCATCACAAACCACAACACCACCTTAAAAAGCATGACCAAACCAATATTGAATCTTGTCATCCTTTGGGCAGCAGTCCAAATCTTCTAATAAACACTACATGCTGACACATGAGGCAAGATTTCATCTAGACAAGGTTTAGCCAGAGTATGTCTTTTGATTAACTGCTGATCAAACTGGAGTGCTAGCTGCAGTGAGAAAGCTGAGAATGTTAAATTAGCTCCCTCCAGACCTAGTCAACAACTCCGTCCACCACACACTCATCTCTTTTCATTCGTGTTGCGCTTTCTTGAAATGATTGGTAGAATGACGCCGAGACTCGTTTCAGAGCAGAAGTTCTTTTCATCTGTTTGCATGTTGATATAAACCTAGTGACTCTTTGGTCGACGGAGCAGTTCTCAGTTGAGTTTCTCCTGAGAAACCTTCTCATCTCTCAAGGCATATGTTGACACTCTGAATTACAAGCGTAGACCAAGCTCACGAACTGAACAAATTTCAACGATGCGATGGGATTCAGTTTTTTTATTTTATTCGTGCAATCGAATCTAGAGATGCTGACTTGCCCTGGCGTAATTTACATTATCAAATAAATCTAGTAGCGCATCCAACTAAACCAATCCTTCAGGCTCGCAAATCCAACACGAAAACAGCACAGCGGCGAAAGTACTCCCAAAACAACATCAACATTTTCAGAAGAAAAAAAATATATGTCCACGGCGAAAAACCTCTTAAAACAGCCAACACCGTCTCCTCCTAAATCCTCTCAAAACAACTTATCAAAACAGGCTCCAATCCGAACCGAAATTCATACCAAGCCTCACGTCCATCTCCTGCTCAGTCGTCCGGACGGAGAAGTCCATCGCCGCCGTCACTACGCCTCAAATCTTGGAAACGAAACCCTGGCTGAGTCCGCGTAATGCGAAATCTTGACGGCGAGGGGAGCGGAGAAAAGCGATCGTCGGCCACGGCGTGGGGGAGGGCGGGGCGAGCTCAGGAGAGGCGTAACCAGAGAGCGGTGGCGATGGCGATGGCGTTGCCGCGACGCGGAGATGGCGTCGCGCTCCCTCTCGACGACGAAGCTGCAAACTGTCTTGTCGGGGTTCGAGGCCCGGAACCCGGCGGAAGATGGAGGGTATTACGGGGGTACAGGGGTGTGTCGCCTAGGTATCGACGAGGTTTGTGTTGATGCCCGGTGAATGCGTGACCTTCTTCGAGGGAGAGCTGATTTCAGTATACAAGTCCTTGGATCCAATACTGATAACTAATTGGCGCATTCCTGTTTCTAGAAGTTACTTACCCCAAATGACCATGTCCCTTGGAGGACGATTTTGATTTTGGGCAGGTACTTAAAAAAAATCAAAAATATTTTTTAAAATATTTGTACTAGATTCTCTCTTATGAGAGCTTCGAGGAGGTATTTTTATTAATTTTGTTGGATTGAGGGTCTAAAAGTTAGTACCGCTCAAAGTTAGAAATGGGGACTGCGGGTAGCTCTAGAATTTTGCTAGAAGTTTCTATTGACATTGAGATTTTTCGTACATGTAGAGAATATCACTTTCTTTGAAGATGTCAAAACACAATTCTTGTCTTTAGTGTAGAAAAACACTTTAACTCAAGTCTAACAATTTTACACATTTCAGGCAAGCAGGGAAAAACCTTCATCTTTTCCAACATAGAACCTAGAGATCTTCATATTTTTCACTTTTTATCTTTCGACAACAATATGTGGTGAGAACCTTCATTTTGGCCGTTTGGATTATCATTCTAAAACATATTAAGTTCCCAAAAAAAAAACGTGAATTGGCAATTTTTAAACCTCCACTCCTTGCACACTTGTTTTGAATATGCTACACCCCTTCTTTACCTCTAAAAATTGGTGTATAGGGAACTAACATCATGCTTAAGACAATGGTAAGAGATTTAGACCTTTTGAAGTGCAAAATTTGACGCCAAGTGAAGTCAAAGTCTGCTGATCCACTTAATGCACAGAAGATACTGAACAATTTTTTTGACTTCAAACACTGTAATCTTTCAATCGGTGCGGTCAAGGTTTTGAAATTTTGTGATTATGTTACTTAGTAAGTCTTAATTGAGATCCTACGGTCAAAACTATAAATATAAGGTTTTGTTTCCTTCCTTACTCATTGCACTAGAATCAAAAGCTTTGAAGTGATTTTGGTGTGAAGCTGTCACAGTCCCTTAGGAGTTAATGGACAAGACAATCTAAGCATGACTAGTGAATTCGAGTGTTTTTTTACGTCTTTTTACTATGTGTTGGGGTGGCAACATAAATTTTCTAAAGACAAAAAATTTGGCAACACCTCATTTTTTTGTGAAAATATGTTTATTATGTAACATTTTTTTGTGAGACTATGCTTATAAAGTAACACCTTTTGTGGCACAGAAGATGTTGTTCAAGGTTGTCCGTTTGCTTGAATTATTTACCACTTCCCACCAAAACATGATCAAAACATCGTACCAAATTACCAATCATTTTACAAACATCGTACCAAATTACCAATCATTTTACAAACATCGCAACTGTTGGAGACGCAACAAGAGACCAATGGTGGAGATCATGACCAACCATTAGAGATGCAACTATACACTCCATAGACACAAAGGGAAATGATGGAAAATAGTTGGGGCATATTGGCGCACCTCAGGCATATACTTCTAGAATGATACACGGTGATTTTGCCTAAAAAGTGGTTGAGGTAAAAAATATTAGCCATTAGGCGATATTAGGTCACAAAATCAAACATTGGCGACGTCCATCTCAGAGCAGGTTGTTTATTACAAGACAAGTTAGTTTTTTGCAGAAGCTTTGTATATTGTTTAGATTTTTATGAGCTAGAATTTCCAATTCTATAATTTAAAATCCTATAACTAGAATTTAAAATCCTATAACTTTTTCATTAATGTCAGATTTAGGAAATAAACTTGATCCACACAAATCTTTTGGTAATGTTCATCTACCGTGAAAATTTCAAGAAAAAAAGTTTCAAATTGACACAGTAAAGACCTGCCCATACCTTCATGGTAATTTAGGGGTTAAAGGGTTAAAGAAGTTCAACAACAAGTCAAGTATTTTTTTATTGGAAGCAGAGTTACAGAGTACGCACTAAGTATGTACGCACTCGCATACTTTGTATTTAGCACATAGGCTCCACTCTGAAGTTGGCGTCACATTGTGCTTAATCGATGGTTATCGGTCACAATTGCTCTCCGCATATGCATCCAGAAAGTAGGTTTTAGGGACCTTACCCCAACTTTTTGGAGCACTTTCTCGAAATTCGTCCCCTACATGCTGACCATACCGTCATGTAAGTTCGGGATGAACCAAATTTTGAACCAAATTCTGAATCATGTGCGTCACCCAAATCACAGGGTACGTGAGTACGTGAGTACTTACGTACGAGATACTAAGTACGTGAGAACATATGTACTCCGCACTTGAATACGCCAATAACTGCCAGCTTTGCACAAACAAACTTTTTTGGAAGCTCTTGAACAGAGTAGGGCAAGATTGGGGCTCAAGGTCAAAGACCATCCACGGTCTGACGAACTATGTTGCATAGCAGTGATGAATTCAGCTGCATTGCACTGACGAACTCTGTCGCGTTGCACTCATAAACTCTGCTACTGCTCAGCACAATTAGCCCATGCTCAGTAGATTTGTATTAAGAGGATGACTAGACTATCATTTACCTGATATCAAATTTTTGCAATGCACACGGTCTTAATTTTGTACCATCATGTTTAACATTTTATCAATTGCTTGCAATCAAATATTTAGAACTAGAAGACATGTCAACACACAATTAAGCAATTATGCACTTAGCCAAGTGCACTGGTTGCTGGTAGAAAGCCGCAAGTTATTTGCTCATAATTTTTTTTTAAATCAAATTTAATAAAAGTTTAGTATGTTTTTTGTCAATTTTTTTTGGTGTTTGTCGTGTCATACATTGGCATCTTCATGTTCATATCAGTAATATATTTTTTGCATTCGATACCTTTTTTTAGAAAAAATATGATTTCTAATCTAGTTTACAAATCCTGCTACAAAATTATAATCATGTGTTTAAAGAGATTATAAATTTGTTATGAGTTATTATAGGATTTTAGAGTACTGCACTACAAATACAATGTGTAAGAGATACAAAACTATATATGCAATTTCCTAAGACAGTGTAAAGTACCTCACTGTATTTTATAATGCAAAAAAATACATATCAAGCAATTCCACTAAATTGCTGAGGAATTCTAAAATCAAACATATCATATGGACCACCCAATATATAAATATATACCACTCACCGAACGATAGACACATCTCAAATTGCACTATATTAATGTACTTGCCACCTAAACTACGTGCATGCTCTACTATGGTATATAGCTCAAGGGCTCAGAGCTCCTCTTCTGGCGGAACGACTCCCTCCACGTGTCCAATGGCGCTACCTACCATAGCGGACAGTTCATGATCTTGCACTGGATGATCTCCCACATCTTCGATGCCAATGGACGCATACTCAACATATCGGAAATTGCCAGAAACACCCTCCCGCGTATGCCTTACTCTATCATCATTGTAGAAAAAGCCATCCTCTGGATTGAAGGACATCTCTCGCTCTGACGAGAAGACTCCCTGAAATGCAATGATGTCCTCGGATACGCTAGATCTTGGAACGGAAGGCAAACCTGGTCTGGTATCACTCTGAGTACCTCCAAACGTCTCTTGTGTCTCCAATATAGGCTCTACTTGAGGCATCGAAGGCTGTGGAATCCTCCTCTGTACCGAAAAAAATTCCAATGAATCCAATTCTTCTTCCTCCATCTCCAGTCTAGGACCTTCAAATGTACGCCCCCCTCCTGCCCCTACCGCCAAACTAACATGTACTACGCCGGTATCTTGCATCCTCTCTGTAGGTGTTGCGGATGTCTCCCTTGAAGTATCTCCCACTGCCCGCTGCGTTGATGGAATCCTCTCTCTTGGAGGAGATTGGTTCACTCCATCTTCATCGGCGTCTGAGCTACTGCGAGATGAGAAATCTTCAGTGGTACCTGAACGTGGCAATCTCTCATTTAAACCACCTCCATCCTCATTTTCGTCTTCATTCCTCACTCCACCAACCGCCTCCTCGATCTCATGTACACTGTTGCAACCAGTACTTGTTCCACCAGTCCTGACCAACAGTTGTCCTTGGAAATTGT
The DNA here is from genome assembly GCA_963971425.1 of Bryoerythrophyllum caledonicum. NCBI lineage: Eukaryota > Viridiplantae > Streptophyta > Bryopsida > Pottiales > Pottiaceae > Bryoerythrophyllum > Bryoerythrophyllum caledonicum. The sequence continues at coordinate 4,007,317 of OZ020514.1, forward strand.
CGGACAACTCATTGTATAGGAATGAAACTCTGTCTATACAATCGTCAATGATACAAATCTCAGATCCCTTGAAATCTCTTTCAAGAATCGTGGGAATGGCCGTAGATATGTTACACGCCACTAAACCCCAACCATGGGGCAAGTATGAGTCCACTAGTCTTGCCAGTTCTGATGGAGATCTCTCAAGTGAATCAACTTCAGAGGGTTGGCGTGCCTCATTCCAATCATCCAAGAATACAACTGGAAGTGGAACGTCTCCAGAAACATAGTTCGGGCCAGGAGATGTACCCACAGGGTGCTGCATACAAATCACAACATCGCCAATCGGTTGTACTACTTGCTCCAGATGCCCATTCTCTGTAAAATCGAGAGCATAGGGATTAACCGAGTTCGGATCAAATGCCCAACATCCACGTCGCATAGTACATCCCTCTGGAAGCTTCACCTTCGTGAAAAAGTCTTCGTTGGCATACACGGCCGCTGGTAACAAGAAGATGACATTCCATCGTTCAATATTTGCCATCCATAATGCCAGCTGTGCAAAAACTGCGGATAACTGGGCGTCTCCCCAATGACCATCTCCATGCCTCCCACCGCCACGTCGACAATCAATCACCCACAAACATGGTTTCCCGAGCTCTATGTAGTCGGTGCGGAATAACCCTCTTCTATACCGAACCGGAAGAAGATCCTCTGTGTCGCTCTGGCCTGGCCTCTTAACTTCCATCTGCCATTCCCAATTAGCAGTAGCCAATCCTCCCACATCCACGGATAGTCCAATGTATCCACGCCCCCCTGCTGCAATGTCAGCATAGTGAAACCTAATGGAAGGGGGGATGAGGTAGCCTAGATCTTCCAGTTTAGACACCTTCCCCCGCACAGGTGCAGTCCAAGCTTTTTTCGTGGAAGCATTCAAAAGCTTTCCAAAGGTATCAAGTTGTGCGTTACTCCTCGGAAAATACATCCCTACACGGATTTGAAAGAACTCCTCTATGGAATTAGGTGAACTTTCCTTGTTCTCCACCATCAACCAACGGATGGAATTCATCACAGCTTCTCGTCTCTGATATCGGTCAACCACACCTGCAATCGTACGAGGATGTGGATTCTTGTCTTTTACACCGTCGAAGTAATATGCTTGACGAGGTCTTACTCCATCCTCCATCACCGGCTTCGCTGCAGCAGACTTTGCCAACCGAAGATAATATGGATTCGGAACCCTACCTAACGGCCTCAACCAATTCTGCGTCATCTCCTTTCTTGTTGTTCGTACGTCCACATTTGGATCCAGCTCTTTCTTCCTTGCCATGTCCTTCCACTTGTCCTCTTCCTCCTTGCTGTAAAAGAGAATGCCGTCTTCGTAGTCCTTGCATACTTGAATGATTGCGTCGAAACAGTCATTGCTCGGATTCCATGCATGATTGGTCAGATCTTCCATGTTTTTGGCCAACCTCTTCACCGTGACAACTCCATCCCCCTTGGGCAGCTTATGCACTGCACTTGCCGCACTCACCAAAGCAACAGCCCTCCGTCCATCGTCTACACGTAGTGTGCTATCAGGCCTCCCGTATAGATCCCAAATCTGACGGATCTTCCTCAAGTCTTCCTCCATGGTAGAATATGACTGTCTCTGGAACTCCGCCACGTTGATCCGCGCAGATTTCTCAATGTAAAAGCGACGATCATCATACACCACAAAAGAGGCCTCCCGCCGCTCGAACGTGTCAAGGTACTCATTTAAAGGCATAGTACCATCTCTACACTGCTGCTGTGCAAACTTACAAGCTGCTACTATGTGTTGCCCATCCACCGGTTCCCAAATGATATGATCTTGAAGCCAAGAATACTGGGATCCCATGGCACCTTGTGCAGAAGCGCTTCCGTGTGCAATGAACATGCGCTCAAACTCTCGTGCGGTTCCTACCATCGGAAATGGGAGCTCCTCCTTCTCAACGAGACCATCATCGTTGGTAGTATCCACGATGTATCTGATCGGTCGAAGTACCAATCTACTCACCCGATTCGCAGATTCTGGGTCTCTTAAGCGGTTAAATACTTCTCTGACCCTCTTCTGTGATAAAACCCAGTGGTTCGTTTCCGGATTCTCCACAGAAACAATGTGGTCAATGTGTGCCTTGAACACAAAATTCCCCCACACTGATCCTTTTGCAATCTCCTCTGCTGTAGGCACTGGTGCTTTTAAATACATTGAAGTTGGAACATTCTGTGGTATCTCTGCATTGTCTTCAAAATCCTCTGGTACAGTATTTGATAGGCCGTGAACTGCTTCTTCCTCCGGCGCTATGGCTGACGAATCAGCTAAATCTCCCGGTGTAGATGTTCGGGCCCTACGATGACCATCGGACGTCCTGAGCCCCGACCTAGGAACCCTGCCACCCGATCTTACACTTCTCCCAATCAACCTCCTCCCGCTTGAATCCAATCTTGATGGGCCTTCTCTTGAACCAAAAGCTACATCACTCTCAACACGCCGTGGCCTCTTCGTTGGACGTCTACTCGGTAATGGGGGATTCGGTAATGGTTGTACTTGAGAAGTCGTGGTGGGATGTTGGCCTCCACTTCCACTCCCCCCCTCCATTGGTCTCCAATCTAATTGCAACGGCTCAGCTAGAATTCGATAAACTTCAGTTTCTTCTGGTTCCGCTGGTGGGGCTTGAGTTGTCGCACGTGATGGGTCCCTCTCTCGTAATGCCTCATACCTAATATGTTCCTCCATAATCTTCTTAGCCTTTAGCACCATCTCCGGTGATAACGCTAAACATGCTAAGACGTTATTGTGTCTAGCAGTACGTACTGGAAGAGAGATGTTCAACCAAAACGTCTGCAATGATTTGAGGAATTTCACTTGACCAGGATTTTGAAGAAGATTCAAAGGGATAGGTGCAAGAAGCAACTTCTTCGAAAGAGAAGTCTTCACCTCCGATTGACCTGGACCCACTGCGCAAGTTACGTAAACCATATTATCACGTCGGAGACTGATTGTCTGGATTTTGCCAAAACTCTTCCCTAGCGCCGATGTACGCTTCCCCAGCTCAAAGGGATAATCCGTCACCCACAATAAGGCGCTTGACTCATCCACTTCCGCGAGCCACCAGCCATGGCTCTCCCAAATTCTGTCAATTTTTGGTGGTGCCATAATGCTACGTTCGAAAAACCTATACATCATTACAAAACGATAGTCACTATTAGTATGGAATAAGAATTTCTGAACCTCCACTCATTGCACAATTTTATTGAATATCCTACACCCCTTGTCCACCTCTAAAAACTTTTGCACTACACAAAATCAAAATCCAATACCATCATGTAAAGCATGTTGTTAGTTCTTTGGTGAAATAACATATTATTCCAAGTAAATGATTTTCACACATTGTTACACATTTTCGGCCACGGTACCGAAAGATCTTCTACCTTTCCACATAAAACTTTGAGATCTTTGTATGATTCACTTTTGATTTTTCCTACGGCATTATGTGATGTAAACCTTCTTATTGACCATTTGGATTCTCATTTAATACAATATAAAGGTCACAAAAAATATAACGTGAATTGTGAAATATTGAACCTCCACTCATTGCACAATTTTTTAGAACATGCTAGACTCCTCTGCTACGTCTAGAAATTGGTATACAAGGAATTAACATCATCCTTAACATCATGGTAATTAATTGAGATCTTTTAGAGCACAAAAATTGAACACCAAGTGATGGAAAAATTTTCCGGATCCAGTATATGCAGTGAAGAAAATGAGCCATTTTCTCTACTTCAAACACTATAATCTTTCAATCCGTGCTGTCAAAATTTATGAAATTTTGTGAGTATCCTCTTCAATAAGTCATAATTGAGATCCTACGATTAAAACTACAAATTACAAAAAAAAAATTAGTTGTAAACTGATTGGATAAAAACAAGCAATTATAACTACTTGCAGGTAGAAATTGTTACATATTTTATGGGATAAGTAACTTAGGGTTTAGGGCTACCAGGGTATCAGCACCAGGGTTTCAGGACCAGGGTATCTACAGCAGGGTATCTACAACAGGGTATCTACATCAGGGTATCTACAACACTGTATCTGCAACCGAGTATCTACACTAGGGTATTTGAACCAGGGTATCTAAACCAGGGTATCAGCATCAACGTATCACACCAGGGTGTCAATCCAGGGTATCAGAACCCGGGTATCAATCTAGGGTTTTAGTCATAGGGTATCAACTAGGGTTTATATAGTAGTAGCCAGTCTTCCAAGGGGTGTGCGCGCGCACACCCCTGCCGTCATTTCTGAAGCGAGGAAAAGTTCTGAAGCGAGGTGAAAGAAATGACCTCGAGGTCATTTCTGAAGCGAGATCATTTCTGGAGCGAGGTCATTTTTATGCGAGGTCATTTCTAAAACTTGGGTGAGTGAGTTAGTGGTCATTTCTGAAGCGCAGTCTTTGGTGAGAGAGTTAGGGAGGTTAGGTTATCGCGAGGAGAGTACCTGCGAGAGAAACTGCGCGAGGAGAGTAACTGTGAGAGGAGAGTACCGCTCGCGCAAGAAGAGACGAAGCCGCTGGCGCGAGAGGGGAGGCCGCTGTCTGCGATAGGAGACGTAGTCGCTGGCGCGAGAGGAGATGACCGCTGGCTGTGAGAGGAGACGCAGCTGCAAGCTGCGAGAGGAGACGCAGCTGCAGGCTGCGAGAGGAGACGAGGCCGCTGGCGCGCGGAGGTTCGGGGCTGTAAGAGATCCGAGCAGCGAGAGGAGTAAAGCGGAGGTGGAGACGAAGCCGCTGGCGCGCGGACCTTATCGTCGGCTTTGCGTCGCGGCCGCAGGGGTGGAGGAGATCTCGAGCGGAGGAGGCGAGCCGCAGCAGAGCAGATCTCAAGCGCGGAGGTGATTTCGAAGCAGAGGAGGAGATCAGCGCGCAGAGGAGGAGATCAGCGCGCAGAGGAGGATACCAATGCGCGGAGGAGGAAATTAGCGCGCAAAGGAGATCGCGAGCGCCGCAGGCGGCGAGCGGCAGCAGCGCGCGGAGGATTTTGCCCGCAGAAGGCTAGCCGCAGCAGCGCTCGGAGAAGATCGCGAGCGCGTGGAGAAGATCGCGAGCGCGTGGAGGAGATCACCCGCAGAAGGCGATTCAGATCAAGCTCCTACAGGTATGCGTGCGCACACCTCCGTTCGCGATGTTCGAGAGTGCCGCCGCTAGGTTAGAACTATTTTTAGGGTTGGCGGCTAGGGTTGGAGGATGTGGCGGCTAGGGTTTGGGGCTGCGAGTTAGTTTGGTGGGGTTTTCTGTATGGTTGCTAGGGTTAGTTTTGTGGGCCGCTGTGCATCTGCAGTTAGAGCTCATGCGAGACACTTCGGGCTATCTCTAATATCAAGTATGATGCTCACCATCTTTCTCATCAGTTGTTGTTGTTGCCAAATGAAGTTGAGTATTTTGTACTCTTTTTGTAGTTTAGGTTTGATTCATCATGGAATGGATACTAAATTTTTTTGCTTCTCTCTCTTCCTTCATTTGTTGCAATGGCTGTCTCAATTTGCATCTTGTTAGATCCGTCACATTGTGGACTTAGGTATAAGTGATAGCTTATATTATGGAGTTTGGTGAAGAGGTTTGCTACTTGGGAAAAAGATGCATATGGTTGAGGTATTTGCAAGTGATGTGTACAGCAATTAGTATACGTGCAAGTGAAGTACAGCTTATCTTCGACTCTGTACAGGCTTTAAGTTACTAAATTTAGATCGTATGAAGTTACAAATTTTTGCAGGTTGTAGAGTTTTCCCATACCTTTCCAATGACACCATTCATGCTTCAGAATTCCTCATACTTTAGAAGAAATTCACGGTCAAAGTTTTAAAACACTGTTAGGGCATGCTGATCTCTGCCCAGAACTGCGGTTTATGCTCAAAATCTGCCCAAAATCAATTAGACCGCAATAACTTAAAAAATTCACCAAAAATATCGTTCAATAATTTATTTTTGAATTTTGTTTTTTGTACATGTAAAAGAGGTAGTAAAGCATGAACTTTTTTTGCTTGAATAAGCAAGCATCCACAAAAGGGCCTTTCCATACAGATCGTGTCATAAACCTCACGTTCACGAATGGAAAAAAAAAAAAAAAAACTTTCTGATAAATTAGAGTTATCATTAGAAGTGCTTATTTGAGTGAAACTAAACGCAAGTGCACAAATAGAGTGCTTCGCCGCGAACACCATACAATCAAATTTACGGATTTTTGGGCCCTCATGCCTTGGTTCAATGATAAATTAGATAATGGACCAACTAGCCCGAGACTTTTACTTTGGTTTTATATAATATAGGCTTAGTAGGACTCGAACCTACAATATCACAGTTATGAGCCGTTTGGATTTTCAATCCAATAATTTTTTACATGCCTTTTCAATTGTTGAAATGGGCATTTGTATTTGTATTTCAGCATACCTCCAAGTGAAAAATTAAGCATTTCTTTAGGTTTACAGGTCCTATGAGGGTAAAAATTATATGGACATATTCCTTACTCACATAGGAACAAGAATTTGAAGAGCCTCATGTCAAATTCCCTTTAAAAAATGGTTTTTTGGCCCCCTAAACATTAGCTTTCCATTCTACAAGAAGGATTTTTTTTTTTTTGCAACTTTGAACATTACGATCTCACAAATGGTGAGGAATTTGAATCTAAGATTCGGTTTGCATGTACATGTACAAGTTAGGTAATAGATCTTACGGTTACATACTTCAAAAATTGTCAAAAATTGATAATTAACATCTTGCATGAAAAGAAGGTAGTTCTGAGGGTTTTTGGTTGTTTTGAGGCCACTCACCTTTAGGGGTTAACTTGGATCTTTGACTTGGAGCTTTTGTATGACTTGTTGTCTTGGTATGTCTTGGATTCACTATATTGTCCCTGATAAGAGCTCCATGTAGATATTTTTAATTTCATTGTTGGATTCATGGTGTGAAAGTTAGTACCACTCAAAGTTAGAAATGGGCACTCCGGGGAGCTTCCAAATTTTGCTACAAGTCTCTATTGACATTGAGATTTTCCATACAAGTAGATAATATTACCTTCTTTGAAGATGCAAAGATTTTTTTTTTTTGTAGTGTAATTTAATTCTTTTAATTGAAGTCAAACATTTTTACACATTTCGGGCAAGCGGGGGAAAAAACTTATTATTTTCTACATAAAACCTAGAGATCTTTTTTTTTTTCACTATTTATTTTTTCAAAAAGAGTATGTGGCGTAAACCGTCATTTGACTGTTTGGGTTATCATTCTAAAACATATCAAACTCTCTAAAGAATAAATTGTGAGTTGACAATTTTTGAACTTCCACACTTTGCACACAAAATCAACCAATTTAATGATTCCAAACAATAGATTCTTTCAATCCGCGTGCTGAAAGTGTATGAATTTCTTTGAGTATGTTACTTAGGAAGTCTTGATGGAGATCCTACGGTCAAAAGAATAAATATAAGGTTTTCTTTCCTTCCTTACCCATTGCACTAGAATCAACAATCATGAAGTGTTTTTGGTGTGAAATTGTCACGGGTTTTTAGGGGTTAAGTAACATACTCACAAAGTTTCCTGAAATTTCACCGAACGGATTGAAAACTTATAGTTTTTATAGTAGACAACATTGGTTCATTTTTTCCCTAGATTAAGTCAATTACTAGAATTTCAGTTTACTTGGTCATAGAAGTTTGCGTTACATAGGGTCAAGGTTCATTACCATTATGTCAAGAATGATATTAGTTCCCTGTACACCAATGTTTAGGGATGGATAAGGGGTGTAGTTTATTGAAAGACACTTTGCAACGAATTGACACTCTACAAATGTTAAATTTTTCATTTCAAAAAAGTATTATCAAAAGATTCAATATCATCATCAAATTATGAATATTACATATGCGATCAGAAATATATTTTCTATAAGATGCATGTTGCTTTAGAGGTTAACAATTCGTACAATTTTTTGACTAATGTGGAACCAAATTGTTTTTTATTTTCAATAGTGATAATGGAGAGCCGTACAATTCAGACTCCATCGATACGGCCAAACATCCAAAGGGATAATATGGTTTCTGATATCTCAGTGGGGGCCCGATTAGTACGAGCGGCACGTGCAAGACAAATTCAACAAAGATCTCTTGGGGTCATGACATCTGAATTGGGAACGACAGTAGAATTGCTCTCTGAAAGAAGGGATGTGGTGGGCTTAGCAAACAAGGAACATGCATTCAAAAGCGGCATGGAATTGAATGGATCGAAGTTATTCCCGTTCGAGGTGGCGGTACGTATTACTAGGGTAGATGATGCATTGCATTGGACTGGAGAGATTGTAGGAGAACGACTTGGCATGTGTGTGGGCTTGATCATTCGTTGGCACCGGTCTTTGTTACGTATAGTGGCTGTAGAACCGGGTATTCAAAGTGCCTCTAGTGACCTTGGATCACAAGTAGCGCCTATAGGAATGATGGCCCGAGAATTTGATTTTCCCGAATTCATCAACACATCAGGATCAACCGAGAGGTCTCGACGGAGTAGTCAGGCTTCTAATGCCGTAGATGAAAATTCACCGTTTTCCCAACCTACTCCCTCAAATATCCAAGATTTGCCCCATGTAGATGGATTTGCTTATGTTAGACCAACACGTCGTCCCTATTCTATGCAAAATAGGAGAAGGAGAGATTTAGGGGAGCCATCATTGATAGAAGCTGCACCATCTAAGGTATCCCTTAGAAGCGTGCAAATTGCAATGGCACAAGGAGGATGCAGACGGAATTGTTTGAGGGACGTTCCAGCAAGGTATCTATTGGACATGCGATATAATGCATGGGCCAGTGAGTTTTCAGTACGAAGTACGTGGATGAGACAGATGTTGGTTTCTTTTTACACAAGGACGGAAGGAACTCGTCGAGACAAGTTTGTAACAAAGTTAGATGGGAAACAAGTTTGCAATGCTTGCTACGCTCTTGGGGTTGGATATTCACAGAGGCGCTTTAAGCAATTGAAGAAAGATTGTCTCATATATGGAAGAGTGACATCGATTCACGGCAATAGCCTTTCAAATCCGATTAGAGAGAGCACTAGAATGTCTGCGGCAGAGGCTTGTTTTAAATCGTTTATCGATGAAGCTGGTTGTCCTCAACCTCATCGCTGTATTCGCCGTAAGAGTGACAACGAAGTCGTGCCTCTTATTCTCCTTCCTATGAATACTGCCAAATTTGATATATTCAATTACGTGAATGAAGAGGTGAAAAGAATTTGTAATGGAGAAACGATTTCTATGAATTCGTTCCGAAGGATGTGGCGTATGAAATATCCCCACGTTCAGGTACCTCCATTCTCGAGATTCTCAAAGTGCTATCATTGTTGGGAGTACAAATGTGCCATGGAGGGAACCACCAATGCGGATGCAAGGATAAAGATAAAGGAGTTGTTTATGTTGCATCTGCACAACCAGATGGAAGAACGTAGGCATTATTGGATATTCAAGAGGTCGTGTTATATTAGCCTTGAGTTGTACATGTGCATCATAGTGGATGGCATGGACCAAAACACAACCATGGTACCCAGGATGCGTCAGACTGTGAAGAACATTGAACACCGATTTGTGAAGACCCACCTGTGCGGAGCTCTTGTACATGGAATCGGTTTATATTGCGACGTGTGGTTTGGGGCTCACCACAAACATGATAGCAACCAAGTCGTGAGTACATTGTTGTACGTGATAGGAGATGTGTTGCGGAGGAAGGGCTTTTTGCCACCAACCTTACGAATCCAAGCGGACAACTGCACACGCGAGAACAAAAACATTTATATGTTTGCTCTATGTGCTACATTGGTGGGATTGGGATTTTTTCAGGAGGTGGAGCTATCTTTTCTCATAGTGGACTATACACACGAAGATATTGATCAACGCTTCAGTTGTATATCAAATACGTTGAAGAGGTCGGACGTGGACTCGTTGAAAGAAATGATGAGTCTTATAGAACAAGGAACATCTCCTACGGAGGCATTTGTTAGCGCCCGGCTGCTAGAAAATGTATGGGATTGGAAATTGATTATAACTCCTCACTTACTGACAGGTCATGATTCATTAGTGGGCATAACATTTCCGCACCACATGCGATTCTACATGGACAATCGAGAAGGGACTCGTGAGGTTCGAGTACAACACAAGCATTATTGCAAGGATCCATGGGGACCGGAGGCAGGGACAAAAACTTTGAGGTCGTTGCCAAGTAGGGACGAGCGACCATCGTTTGCGGAAGTATTTGCAGCGGACGAACGGGAGTTGAAGGCGTTGGATGACTTCATCGTATATAAACAAAGATGCATTCAAAGGTTGCAGCATGAGGACAAGAATCGTGAGGCAAAAGTAGAGGCAGAACGACTGAAAATCTATTTAGTTGAATTTCCACACAAAGACCGTAGCAATGAGCATCGTACCTCACCGTTTTGGCCTTCAGAGTTCTCCAAGACCAGACCAACAGAGAGTGCATCTTTGGATGTAATGGATGGTACAAGTGAAGAAAATCGAGAGATAAATGTCGTAGAGTAGGTAGTGGCGATGCTTCCATATGCCGAGGCTCGAGGATACTTTGGTCCTCGTAGAGAAAGACCGTCTAATGAAGCACTGCGCAGGGCACAACGAACAGAGCGCAACTATTTTGAGGAACGACCCGAAGAAGGAGCAAAGTATGAAAGTAATCACGACCCATTTCCACCATTTAATCCACAATCTAATATCCATTGTGGACAATTTGTAGCCTTGAGTGTTGATCGAGCAGAAATAGAAGGCGGTGTACCATTCTATGTCGGAAAAGTGATTGAGGAAGGAAAAAACCGATGGAGACTGAAGATAAAGGTTTGTTGGTATTGGCCCATCATCCAAGGGGGGGTTGTTGATAGACATGGGTCATCTGCACAGCGGTATGCAAATTGCATGGATTCATTGTGGGAGCCATCTGGGGAGAGCCACAGTTGGGTAGAGAAAGATGCATGCATTTTTTCATGGGTAGATATACCGGAAAGAACCATATCCGGGGCTAGTGGATGGAGAAAGCGCAATGTATTTGGAGTTCAGGTTGAAAGCAAGATTCGCATTCTTCAATCGGCTAAGGCTCACATTCTACAATATATTGCAATGCAAACCGAAGCTATCGACGACGACCGTTTGCAACGTGCCCTAAATTCTATGGAGTAGGTAGTGTGCCTTTATGAGAGTATACTAGTTGTATATGGTAAATACTATATAGTGTATGTGTAAGAGTAGTATATTCGAAGGGTGATGTAAGATGTTATGTCATTAATCCTATAGAGTAAAGGTGTTTTTACTATTGGTGTAAGTCCATTTTTAGAAGAATCTATATTTAGTTTCCACCATTGTATGCAATATGTACTACGTAGAATATATTTTAATCAATTACCAATTCTTGCATCAAGTATGTTTTTTTGTGATGACGCCTATTTGTATACTACAATCCTTCAAATCTATCTTTGAAATATTGTGAAACTACATTAAATACACATTTATATAGTATTATTAAGGGACCACCAAAAATTATTTGAAAATGCCAAAATATCGCTTCCAATATTAACAACCATGATTGTACATAGTATTGTTGAAGAAGCTCAAAAGATATTTTAATTAATTTTTTTACTTCTGAATTAAAAAAAAAAAATTGGCCAAATTTGTTCGCAATGGCCGCCGTTGTACCTAAGTGCACTTTTATTTGGTGAGTGCATAATTGCTTAATTGTGTAGAAAGTTAATAAAGTTGTACAAAGAGTAGTGATTAAGAAATTGCCAATACACATTCTAATGTGAACTCAATTTTATTAGTGAATGAAAATCCAAAATGGCCTAAAGATGCATCTATCACATCTTGTAGTAGTACAAATAAAACTAAAAAACTAAAAAAAAAACAAAGTCTTTGTTTTTATGTTGAAAAGAAGAAGGTTTTAACCAAGTACAAAATGTAATTACTATTAATCTTTTGTATGATTGGAATCTTTCTTGGGGTAATTCAAGAAATTTGCTTATGTGTGATAAATGTTGTTGTTTTTGGAAACACAAAGCTTGAGATTTCATGGAGACAATGAGAGCTTTATTCCAAAGGACATTACATACATGTTGCGGCATTATTCTATGTTGTTGGCCCATTTTGGAAAAGGCTCCTTGTACTCCGGATCAAAAAAATTGTCTTGTAATCTAATATTACTAAAAACATATACTAAATCATTTGCTCAATTTGACGATAAACAATTTCATCGTTTTGAATGAATGAGGTCAAAGGAACTCTCTCGCAAGATGATGCTGAAGTAACTTGGGAAAGCACTTGTATTGCCAACTTCATCAAATCTGGTGTGCCACTTCTGTATGACTCCCATGGTTGGAATTCTAGAATCCACTAGACTCAATGGTATTCTAGAATTAATGGTATTTTGGGATTTCAATTTTTTGTTGAAAAAATGAAATGCTCAAGCAATAATTCTAGTATTACATATAAGGGTATTTTTAGCAATTGTATATCTCAAGGATATGTATATGGCACTCAAATTTATTATTTGAAATAACTTTATTGTTGATATAGACTTCTAAAGATGGTTGCCTAAATCATTCAATGATTAGTCTCAAAAAAGCTCAAATTTGACCCATACATATTATCATAGGCTTTTTCTTTCAACCAAATTTTATATGGATGTCCAATTTGTTGGTATATGTAGCATTTGGTTTTGTTTAAAGGCCAGTGGAAGAACATCATATTAATCATAATTGGGATTTAAAGCCTCTCAAAATATTTTTTCTACTTGATTAGAGCTAGACACACTATACATTTGGTGAATATTTTACAATACAATCCATCCCTCATCTATTAAAAAATGTTCATTTAAATAAGAGGTGAACAAGCACATTACTCAATATTGACAAAATCAATTTTTCGTGCATATAGACAATGTCATTTTAATTAATTCTCATGTTATCAAATGAATTGCACCATGAATAAAAATTTCTCTAAAATTTCTATGAATGATTCATATCTAAAATTGACAAGATAGAAAGACAAATCATTAAAAATTTGTACATTCTAAACTTAATTGGATCTAAATGAGAGATATTAACCCCTAAAGGACCATGTTCCCTTTGGAGGACATTTTCCATTTCATGCAAGTTCCTATGATCTCAATTTTGACTATGAATTTCCAATTTTTTTTTATTAAAATGTAGCATAGCAGTAGCTTTGTGGTAATATCATTTTTTTAGTCTGGACATTTAAAAAGGAAGTTATGCTATTTTAAGTGCAAAATTGGGGGCTCTAGACAGCTCCAAAATTTTGCTAGAAGTTTCTATTGACATTAAGATTTTTCATAACCTTCTTTGAAGATGACAAAAAAATTCTTGTCTTTAGTGTAAAAAGCATTTTAATCCAAGTCAAACATTTACAAACATTGTCAGATGAGGGGGGGAAAAAAAATCTTGCATTTTAAACGCTATAATCTTCAAATCCGTTCGGTGGATTGCAACAAAAAAATATGGCATGTTTATATAGAAGTCTATTTTAACTCCTTGTTGTTGAAAGTCCAAAATTTTACTTTAAATTGTGGTTTTCATACCTCTTTTTGATAGTGGATGTTTTAGACTAGTTTTGGAGCAAAATTAGTGGTGGTCCTTTCGGGATTAAGCAAAAGCCAAAATAAGGTTAGAAATCAAACATTGTACTACCTTCAATCATTGTAAAAACAACATTCTAATATCTCTAGTCAAACTAGCAAGTTTGATGATTTCAACTGGATTGTGAGGTATCTTAACGATAGAATTTGTAGCAACCTTTTGCATCCTTGATTTCTATGCTATCATAAGAGATGCGCTGCTTTTCCATTGCTCTCGTTGCTTGTCATCTATCCTCCATCACGGACCAGTTGTTGAATTCCAACCGACATAGTATTGTTGAACGTTCTTATTGTACGAAGTGGAAGGGGAGTATTGATCGAGAATGAAATTCGGTCTCTCTCGAATAGCATTGAGGTCTAACAATACTCTTGCAACCCAAACAAGGCGCTCATCTCTATAGCATGGTTTTATTGCTACAAAATAGCCTGCATAAACGTCGAGCAACCTAGAATGATTGTTAGAATAGATTCAATATCCATGAATGATTTCATGAGCAAAGGAATGGTGGAGAAGTTCTCCTTCTTCAAGGCCATACTCCAACAACCAAATAACGCATTAATGACATCGTGGATGTCGCCCAGAAGCGTGAAATTCACATGGACCTTACAAAAAATACCTTAGGCAACAAGGAGGGACCAAAAGCAAAACATTCCATGATTTTTTTCATTTGAACATGTAGCGTTGTCCATTTGAACATGCAGTATTGGTAGAAAAGGCTTGGCTATCACCATGTCTTTTGATATTTGAACATGCAGTATTGGTAGAAAAGGCTTGGCTATCACCATGTCTTTTGATAGAAGGGTCAAGGAAGAGGCACAAACTTTGGCATCCTACTAAATTGCTCAGAACAAAGGAGTGGAGCCTGAATTGACAAATAATTGGCAAAAGAATATTTTCGGATGTTCTAATCTCACATCAATTTGGCGAAGGATCCCATTGTATGATTCACATCATGAAGATACAGGTCTCGGTTGTAATAAGGGTAATGGACGTCACCATCACCATTTGTAAACATTCTAATAACCGATATTGGTTGCCTCATTGTCCCATCAAGATGCTTGTAGAGAGGTCTTGTACAAGAAGAGAGACAAAGCAATCATGGAGTGATCCATCTCGTCATATAAGATAGTCACACATTCATTGGAATCTTAAGAGTAGTAATAATGATGGAAGTAATACAACTTCTAATGCACCCATGCCATATCCAAATGTATGCTCCACTCTTGAGGTCTTTTTGCATTGTAATTTGGGAAGTTGACACGTATAATCTTACTCAATCCTAATTCAATAGAAATTGGCATCTATCACAAAGAATTGATCCTTCCACTTGAAATTTGTCGAAAGAACTTTCACAACAACATTTTCACTCAAGTGAAGGATGCACAACATTTCTATTAAGGATGACATGCTTAGGAGTGGATATCAAGACTTCTTATGAATACTTGGTTAATTAATATTAATTCCTAAAACCTAGAAAACTTACCATCTCATCAATAATCTGTAAAGAACATACCACGTCACCAACAATTGAGGCCTACTAACACTAACTATTTCTAATAATGACACTTATACTAACTATTTACTCAACGTACAAACAATGAATTTCTTACCAAGACCAAAGTTCTAGTACCGTACTAGTAACATAGGAGGACCTTCCTTGACACACTTTGGTAAAATATTCACCTTAAAGATACAACGTGACACTTTCTAAAGTTTCATTTTCCACCTTTGCAGGAAAGAACGCTTCAAGAGAATGCACCATCAATTAAAAACAACTTCAAAATAACAGGACCGACTGAGCACAACAGACGTCTGAGAAACTCTACAAAAAAACCCTTTTACTGAAGGTGAAATTCATATTTACATGTTTGCAGCACTCTTCCCTTTCGCCAAAGGCTTCGAGGGCGATGAAGTCGCAGTGCCCTCTTTCAGCGCCTTCTTTGTCTTCGACACCATCTGACTCACATTCATTATGTACCCATCCACATTGAACTTCCGTTTGCAACCGTTGAAGTTCATGTACCTAATTTTGCCAAACACGGGGCGCTCCTTCCAACCCTGCAGTGTAAGGGAAAAAATGAAGTCAGAATGATAAGAGAGAAGAACTTGAATTATAACTATTTCAGAGACCACCAAGCTCTTCCATACTCAACTGAAGGATTCTACTTGAGAGCGCCAAGCTCTTCCACATCTAATAGCTATTGAGAGTGAACAAGTAGTTGTATGATAAATCAAAACAGGGGGGTATCTTATTACAACTTCAATTGACTTCACAAGTAACTTTCTTAGAGCATGGAACATATTTTGTGGAAGCAGCAACAGTGACAGACGCCAGACCTGATCGTGAATCCCACATATTGACCACATGCAGCCGACGTAGCCATTCGGATCCCTTCCGTCCAGTTCATACTGCTCAATAAAGCAAAAGGTTAGATGCTTCCTTCAGAATACAGAACAGGTCAAGAGCGCAGTTCGACAATTCAACCAGTCAATTAGTGAGTGTTGGAAGCTCACACTTCTATTTCACTATACTACACTAAAAATGATAACTGATGTCACCTATACTCGGTACTTATTTACCTCTGGTTATTAAGATGGATGTCTTGACCAACTTAAAAGAGGAGAAACTCTATGAATAAGGGCGTGGAGATATTCATAAAGGGTGAAGAGTTCTTTCATTTTCAGACAATTAGCGCAAGCGCCACTACTGTCATTTCTTTCGTGTACTGATTACTTACAGCAGCCAGTTTTCTCAACATTGTAAGCAGATAGATACCTTGTCATTGAGATAGATTGCTATGCGAAGAGCTTCCTCAGGAGATTCGGACCACTCCAAAATCTTCTTCGCCCAGTACATTCTGTTCACAATCAGCAACGTGGACAATTATTACGGCAGTTTTCCGGAGACCAGAATGATTTTCTACGAGTAATGCATAGAGTCTCACTTCACATCAAACCAATTTCTTGCTCAGTATCAGAAGGTTACAAGAGCTATTCAGACCATTCGATTCAATTACGTACCTCATAAAGCCGTGCATTTTTCCATAGTAAACCATCTCGAGCTGGGCAGCATTCCACAACTGCATCACCAAAGACCAGTAAATAGAAGCCAATATTGATCTCAACTACAGCAGCTACACTGAGATGTGCCTGAGTTACCAAGAATCCGTACATACGTGCTTGTGAAATAGATGGAACGCGAAACTTAGGCAGAACCATCGATCATTTCATACAATGGATGGAATAAAAACAAATTCATACCTTGTCGTGAGTCTTGCCCTCCTCCCACTCCTTCTCACTATAATCAGAGCAAAGCAAGAGGAACATGTCAGCATAAGGACATGGCAAGACGACCAGAGCAACACAGATTACTAACAAATACCCACTCTCCAAAGTTCAACCAATTTTTGCATGCCCTATGCAGTTATTGACATGATGTAAATTGAAGAAGGGGAGCCTTTTACCAAAACTTACGTATAAACCCACTCTCGTTTGTCCTTCGCGTGGATTCTCAACGATTCTTGAGCCCAGCTCCAGGCACCTTTTAAATTGTCATAGTTGGGTTGGTAATGACAGTAATTTTCTGCTAAACCACCGCGCACAATCAACTCCTCCAGGAATGCATCCACCGACTGCACAATGACATGGATGTAAGATACTGAATTCTTTGGCCTTTTTCCGAAGAAACTTGATTCCACAAGAAAGCATAACAATTGACCTGCAAAACATATCACAAACTAACCATAGTGTGAACTTTTCGAAACTTCCTTGCCTCGAGAGCGCAACGTTGTGCTGAGATATGGCCATAATGCAAGTAAGGCGAAAGACCCGACAGCCCCGTTGGCTTAGAGGGATCATTACGGTTCTCGTAATTCTTAATCCGCCTGTCAACGAGAAAACAAAACATGAGACACGCGATATAAATGGTAATTGACTTACGTGCGAGCTCGTCTTAAAAGACTGGAGGAATCCTGTGTTTCAGGTCTTGAGGAAACCAGCCATTATCCTCACCTTGCTCAAAACTTTCGAACTACAACATACGACTCTGTCAAGATAACTAGACTATGTTACTGTGCATAATGATTAATTGATGATCTAGTCAGCACACAGTTGACGAAAGAGTTTCAAGATTTTATCCACCGCTACTATAATCAGCTGAAAAACGAATTGTTCATATGTGAAAGCCAAGGTAGATAAATACAGGTTGACGAAGCCTTTTGCTTTCCCCATGAGCGCCTCCATAGCTGCATCCTCGCCAGGTGGGCACCAAGTAACCTCGGGGACTTCAGCACCGATCCTGGAGAACAAAGACGACCTCTCAGTTCAAGCTCGACAGAACACTTAAAAAGCACGCTGGTGATTTACGCAGGTGATGAAACTCTAGAGAGATACAGCAGCCTCGAAAATTCTAACTTCGTGTGCCTGAATGTCAACCAATAATCCATACAATGTGCATAGTACTTTTCAGAGAAGTAACCACCAACTGATCAACATACCTTGTGACTTCAGCAATAAGGGAGTCCCAATCAATGGCATCAGGTGCACCCAACTGCCACGGCTTCCCGGAATTCTCCAGCACAGGGTACTCATTCAGGAAATCAGGAAGCTGCTTCGTGATTTTGGTTCTAATGGTGCGAGCACCGTATTCCATCTTATCAGAAGCGCACCAAATTGGAACGACATTGTGAGCATCCACCTCAGCAACTGCAACAGAGGGCAGTACATTCTCGCAGATCCCCTTCCTCCACTGCTTCCCAATTCGCAGAGACGAGTAATCCATTACCAGTAGCGAAGCGTTGCACTTCCTCACAAACGCTGGAATGGTTTCTTCAGCCTTCCCCTGAAAGCACAACAACGTTAAACCCCTAACCCTTTAACCGTGCACAAAGCTTGTGCAGCAATATAGTTATCTGTACAGTCACCTACCCTTCAATAAGATACCCTCTCTTTTGACTGCTCTTCTCAACTCTAAGTAGATACTAGATCAGTAGAAGATGAATATCAGCCGCCTTTCTCTTCTCTGAGCTGATTTTAGATTAACTAAGAGCTATTTAGAGCTGATAAAAGAGGCGGTATCGTATTCAAGCTTCGGGTGACTTTACAAACGAATCCACTATTTGCAGGGATTTCCTTCGGGTGACATTACAAACGAATCCACTATACAAATGTTTGCAAATCAAGAAGGAACTTACTCGAAACAGGAAAAAAGGGATGTCGACAGCCTTTAGATTCTGTTCCACAACGCGCAGCCCACGCAACATGAAACCGAAATGGCGCGCCTTGGCCTCTAGGAAATTTTCCACCAAGTTGAAGGCAACGGCCACAGCTACGCCCTTCTCCCGAGCCTGATGCACTGCGTGCAGAAGAGCCCAGTTATCACGGGACCGATGATCTCGTGACATCCAGTACACAACTGGCCCATCTGTGGCCTCTCCAGGCTTCAGGTTCTGAATCCTCCCTGCAATAAACAGGCTACAAATCATAAAACTTCCATTACAAAGTGCAAACCAATAACAAGTTGCGACAGTGATTGCAGATCCCTACCATATTCTGGCAGTAATTAAAAATCTCTACCAAATTGTACCACATTGTAACAGTACTTAAATTGTGATAATAGTTGCAGGTTGTGATAGCAATTTGCAAATTGCAACAAACTGTGACAGTGATTTTCAACTCCCTACCAAATTGTGACAACAATTGCAAAGCCCTACCAAGTTGTATTAGTAATATGAAATCGTGACAGTAAATTGTGACAGTAATTTCCAAATCATTACCAAAATTGTTGAAGGGATTTCAAATCGTACCAGGATGAACTCCCTGGCTAAGAGGCGGTCGGCCTTCGGACGGTCCAGCCTCCACAACGTCGTCTCCGAGTTTCCCGACTCTCGCTTCCGTCTTCTCATCTTCCTCCTCCACCGTACCCGATGGCTTCGACTTCCTCGCTCTCGGCTTCGGGCTGCGCTCCTCCTCGTCCTCCTTAAGCTTAGGTTTCGCAAAGAAATCTTCTACCTTCGCAGCCTTCGCGTCAGGCTTCAGCTTCTTCCTGGGAGGCATCTCTTTACCAGCGAAAGTCCTGAAACCAAATCCTCTCGCGTAAGTTGCGACGAACTGCAGCATAACAGCGCCATGGTTACACGAGCTGCTGCTCGCGCGGAGAACTGCTACATTGCATCTGATTGGCATCATGTGCGCACACCCTGAGGACGCCATGGCGCGCATCACAAACCGACGACGACTCCCATACCTCCTCTCAAATTGAAACAACTGTCAAGAAAACACCTCCGATTCCTCCACTGACCTGGTTCAAAATGCACAATGGCGCACGTCTTCACAAACACTACACCTTCTTCAAACTCTAAACCTCGCCACAGAGCGCACTCGACCACGAAAAACCTCAAAATATTACTTCACAAAACGAAAATTAAACAATCTCTCCCTCACTGCTGCCACAATCTAATGCCGCAACTTCCAAAAAAACAGAAAGCAGCGTAATTCTTCGAGACCTGCCTTAAGTGCCCTCCTCGACGTGCCAAAACTTGCTAAAAGTAACAGGCAATTCCAGCTCCCAAGTGTCGCGCGCCTGCTCGAGAGATTCCGGCTCGAACGCCTGCTGCCGAGAGCGGAGCGAGCTCAAAACCCTCCGCAGCTCTGCTACTCCGTGCATTCAAAGGCAATTGGACACATCGAGGAGAGCCATTAGTGAAGGAATTCAAGGGGAAAAGTTGGAGGGAAAACGATGGCGATCATCTTCCGCCTCGGTATCAACCCAATATCCCGAGAGGGTATCGAACTAGTATCATCATAGTACCACCATAGTACTGGGGAGGTATCAGCTTAGTATCATCCGGGAAGGGGACATCAATGCTACTGGTGGCCAGGAGCTCGCCACCCATGCGCAATGACGACGATGGCTTGAGCACACTCTGAATCGAAACACATGTCATTCAAATCCATTCTATCGACGGACGAACGAGGGACGAACGAGGGACGAACGAGGGACGAACGAGGGACGAACGAGGGACGAACGGTGGACGAACGATGGATTAACAATGGATGGATTAGTGTAAAAACGATATGAAATTAACATGAAGTGTATTCTCTTATGGATGGTATGTACTTCTATTATTAAGTAGGCTATATCATTTATATGAAAACAATATCGACTCAATCCCTTTGTAGCTCATATCGTAAACACACTATGTGAAAATTGTATGCAATATTTTATAATTATAATATCAATTATGAGAGAAAAATGTTTATATTTTATGTCGTGATAGTAACATATTGAAATTGTATGGCTTTAAAAAATGATAGAGTATTTATCCAAGTTTTGTATATTTTGTATAAAGTGTTGCTTTATATAATACATGTATATTGCATTTTATATAAAAAATTTGTATATCATACTTTCAGGAATGTACCAAACTATGTCGTATTGTTGTTTCAGACCTTTTCCATTCTCGTAGCCTCTCTATTTTTTTCTACTTCTCTAAATGGTTTAATTAACTTTCTTCACCTCTCTACATATAAATGTAATGGAACATAAAATAGGATCTTATTATAAAGTGAATTTATTTATTTATTGTAATTATGAAGAAAATTGGTCATTTAAATTGATTAGGTTTGTTACATTTAAATGATAGTTGGTTGATTTTTACATGCAAATGATATTGTCCCTTGGGATAACGATTCAAAATTGTTCCTTTCTACCAACTCTCTGATTGAAATTTAACTCTAATTAACACATAATGTTTTTAATTTTGTATGATTGAATGCTTTTTTATTTATTATGCCATAAAGTGGTCCTTTTGTCACCGTAAGATAGTGGTGATCATGGTGCAAAGGCAAACTCAATTTTAAAATATTATTGAATTTAATCATAGAAAGATATTTTTATTTTTTTAAATTTCAACACCTGTGCTTATCATTTTTTCCTTTTTGCATTCATTACACTACAATAGTGAAATGAAAATGTCTGGCATGCATAACAAGAAAAAGATTGTGTCAAACTTTGAACCGTGTGGACGTGAAACAACTCATTGGTCTAGTTTCGAGGAAGGGGAAAAAAATGGGGAAAAAAATGACAAGCATAGGTGTTGTAAAAAATTAATTTAAATTGTGTTTCTATGATTAGATTCAAGCATATTTTAAAATTGTGTTTGCCTTTGCACCACAAGTGCTACTTATTTGCGGTGACAAAAAGACCACTTTAAAACATAATAAATCAAAATACATTTAATCATACAAATTCAAAACATTGAGTTTTGACCCCTAAATTTCTTTGACATTTTCACACCAAAAACACTTCAAAATTGATTGTTTTAGTGCAATGAGTAAGGACAAAACAAAAACCTTTTACTTCTAGTTTCAACCGTAGGATCTCAATCTAAACTTATTGAGTAACTTACGTAAAGAATTTCATAAAGTTTGACCGCACGGGTTGTAATATTATTAAAGTGTTTGAAGTAGAAATAGGGTCCCTTTTCTTCCCTGCATTTCATGGATCAACAGACTTTGACTTCACATGTGTCAAAAAATTTCACTACATAAGGTCTGAATTCATTTCCAACATGTTAAGCATGATATTAGTTCCTTGTACTCCAATTTTAAGAGGTATAAAAATGGTGTAGCATATTCAAAAAAGAATGTGCAAGGAGTCGAGGTTCAAAAATTGTCAATTTGCGTTCTATTTTTTGTGAACTTATTATATTTTAGAATGAGAATCCAAATGGTCTAAAAGAAGGTTTACACCACATAATGCTACAAAAAAAATAAAAAGTAAAAAATATGATGATATTAAAGTTTTACGTGAAAAAGAAGAAGTTTTTTTGGTACCTTGCCCGACAATGTGCGATAGTGTGTGAAAATGTTTGACTTGGATTTCTATGCTCTTTTCTACTAAAGACAAGCGGTTCTTTTTTACAATTTGAAAGGAAAAATTATTCCTTGCCAGTATTGAAAATCTCACATTCAATAGAGTGTCCTAGCAAAAGCTTTTGGAGTTGCCCGACGTGCCTGCTCTCCCCATTTGAACTTCAAAACCCTTTTACTTTTTCATTAAATGTCAGATTTAGGAAAAATTGGACTCCCACAAATCTTTTAGTAATATCCATCTACATTACAACTATCAAAGAAAATTGTTATAAGATTACACCATTGGAACTTGCTCAAACCTTCTAGAGTCCCCCGAAGGGACTCTTGGAAATTTAGGGGTTAATTAGAGATAAATGCCTCAATTTCATTCAAAGAATTGGTTGAAAGGAATAATCTTGAATCCTTGGCCAAGAGACAATATCATTTGCAATTTAAAAACAACCAACTATCATTTAAATGTAACAAATCTAATCAATTCAACCCCTAAATTTCCAACAGTCCCCTCGAGGGACTCTTGAAGGTTTGGGCAAGTTCCTACGGTATCAATTCATAACGTTTTTCTTTTAATTTTTTAGAGTAGAAGGGCATTACTAAAAGCTTTTGTTTGAGTCTAATTTTTTCCGAAATCCAACATTAAATGAAAAAGTAAAAGGGTTTTGAAGTTTAAATGGGGAGAGCGGGCACGTCGGGCAACTCTAAAACCTTTTGCTAGGACGCTCTATGGAATATGACATTTTCCATCCTAGCAGTTGATATTATTTCCTTCAATATTCTCAAAAAAAACCTCTAGTCTATTGTGAAAAATAGCATATCAATCCAAGTCAAACATTTTCACACATAGTCGCACATTGTTGGAGAAGGTACCAAAAAACTTCTTCCTTTCCACGTAAAACTGAAATCCGTGCGGTGGAAGTTTATAAAATTTGTGAGTATGTTGGTGAATACGTCTTAATTGAGATCCTATGGTTAAAACTATAAATAATAATATTGTGTTTCTTCCTTACTCGTTGTACTTAGAAGAGTGGTTTTAAAGTGTTTTTGGTGTGAATTTGTTAAAGAAATTTAGGGGTTAAATGACCAATTTACTTCACAACTACAATAAAAAATTCACACTATTCTAAGATTCTATTTTATGTTCCATTACATTTATATGTAGAAAGGATTTCTTAAAATTAAATAAACTAATCAGGGAGGTGGAGAATGGAAGAAAAGTAGAGGGGTTGAAAGAATGGAAAAGGTTTGAAACAACAATATCACATAATTTGGTACATTCCTAGGAGCATAATATGATAATATTGTATTTTCATATAATTGTCATATTATTTTTTATTTTTAAAATTTTATATATCAAATACACCATACATATATGTTATAAAACTACACCTATATAAAAATATTCAAAACTTTGATAAATACTCTATTGTTTATTTAAGCCATATGATTACAGTATGTTATTATCATGACATAAAATTTACACATTTTTTCTCATAATGTATACATATAATTGTTATAATGATAATATTCCATACAATTTTCATGTAGTGTTTTTACAATATGAGTTACAAATAGGGATTGAGTTGATATTGTTTCCATATAATTAATAAAGTCTACATTATAATAGAAGTACATACCATCCAGAAGGGAATATACTTCATACTGATTTCATATTGTTTTTATACTAAGCCAATGGCCGGAGATTTCCTTGATGTGAACAAAGATGAACGGGGGATGGACGATGGTGAACGGATGGTGAACAAGGGTCTGACGTACCCATTACATTTAGTATTGTGTGATGTTCCCACATCAATGGAACTAGAGGACATGGAACCCAAGACCACTTCATTGTCTAAAAAGAACTTGCGCAAAACCGAACCACTTATTTTTGTACCTACACCTACTAAATGCCAAGGGCTTGTTGGACCACATTATTTACCAAGTGACAATTCTTGTAATTTTCAATAGTATACAAAAAAGGGATTTGCAACCCCTTGCTTTCCATTTATCTTCTTATGACTACAACTTCTTGTAACTATTGCTTTGGGTAGAGAATCACAACATTGAGTAAATAATCAGTATGATTTAAGCTTGTAGGGATAATTGGTGTAAGAGATCATCAGTCCTTTGAAAATTACCTTTGGAAGAAAAAAAGGTGAGATTTTTTCCCTCAAGAGTGAATTTATTAATTTCCTTCTGTTAAAATAATGAAGTATCCTCTTATAGCTTATAAATAGCAAGATTTTATATAGATGTATTCAATGTTTTCATTCTTCTTGAGATTTACGAATGCATCCTCAACCATCAATCATTTTGGGATTAACCCTTTAACCCTAATTCTCTATGACAATTTCACACCAAAAACACTTCAAAACTGTTTGTTTTAGTGCAATGAGTATAGAAGAAAAAGAAAAACTCTTATTTCTATTTTTAACCATAAGATCTCAACTAAGACTAATTATGTAACATGCTCACAAAATTTCATAAGCTTGGACAACATAGAACGAAAGATTATAATGTTTAAAGTAGAGAAAGATTATAATTTTTGAAGCTTGTCCGGTGGGCATGGTCTTAGTAGTGGAACGAATAGACACTTTATTCATGTTGGTCGCCTTTGGGAACTGGCTTTCTTCTTCTTCTTAAAGTAGAGAAAAGGGTTCATTTTCTTCCTTGCATTTAGTGGATCTACAGACTTTGACTTCACTTGGTGTTTAATTTTTGCACTATGCAAGATCTAGGATTAAGGTAGAAGCACCCAATTCCAATCACTTAAGCCACTTCGGGACTCAAATGACATTGTATGTCAAAAACATTTGTGTAGAGAGATGCGGAATTAGGAATGAAACTCAACAAATGTTTTTTCAAATTTAATCACAAAGATTTGGAATTGATATAGAATTTAAAAGCCCAGAAACCGCCGGAGCCCATAATCAAACTCTAGAGTAGGTGAGATTTGGTGCCCTCCTTCACCCAATGCCAACAAGTGAGAGTGAGTAAAAAGAGAGAAGACATGCCATGGATAACCAACTCATGGAGGGTACCCAATGCCGATTGGTATTGTTCAACTTTCGAGGCAATGCCTCCAATGAGAGTTCAATTGAGGTGGAGCTACCCAAAATTGCACACATCATGACCCAATGCCGAAAATGACTGGTGTTTTCAAATTTTGAGTTATCCGTTTTGGGTCACTTCATGCACCAATTTAAGCATTTGCCATTTTCATGCACCATGCCATGCAGAATGTATTGATCGGAATTGGGTGCCTCTACCTTACCTTGCATGTTATTAGTTCCTTGTACACCAATTTTTAAAGGTAGAGAAATGGTGTAGCACATTCAAAAAAATTGTGCAAGGAGTGGTGGTTCAAAATTGTCAATTCACATTATATTCTTTGGTGAACTTAATATATTTTAGAATGAGAT
The DNA here is from genome assembly GCA_963971425.1 of Bryoerythrophyllum caledonicum. Taxonomy (NCBI): domain Eukaryota; kingdom Viridiplantae; phylum Streptophyta; class Bryopsida; order Pottiales; family Pottiaceae; genus Bryoerythrophyllum; species Bryoerythrophyllum caledonicum. The sequence continues at coordinate 4,033,286 of OZ020514.1, forward strand.
TCTGAATGGCCAAAAGGAAGATTTACACCACATAATGCACTGGGGAAAATAAAAAGTAAAAAACACAAAGATACAAAAGGTTTATGTGAAAAAAAAGAAGTATTTTTGGTACCTTGCCTGAGAATGTACGACAATGTGTGAAATTGTTTGACTTGGATTGATATGATTTTTCATAATAGACAAGAGATTTTTTCTGACAGTATGAAAGCAAAATAATATTATTTGCTAGTATTGAAAATCTCACATTCAATAGAGTTTACTAACAAAAGTTTTTGGAGTTGCCCGACGAGCCCGCTCTCGCCATTTGAACTTCAAAACCCTATAATTTTTTTGATAATATTGGATTTAGGAAAAAATTGAACTCACATCGAGCTTTTATTGTTGCCCATCTACACTAAAAATTTATTTAAAAAAAGGTATAAATTGACATAATAGAAACTTGCCCAAACCTTCAGAGTCCCCCAAGAGGACTGTTGAAAATTTAGGGATTACACGCTGCAGAATCCTTAGAGTAGTACCCATTTTGGGCCTCTCCAACATTAAAGGGTTAAGTTATCATGAGGCCAATGCATACCCTGCCAAAACCGAGAACCCGGCATTGACCTCAACCTAGAAGTAGATTACGCATAATCCGGGCATCAACACGACGCTCGTTAAATACCTAGGCGATACATCCCCGTACCCGCTCAGTACCCGCCGGGTTCCGGGTCTCGAAGCCCGACTAGTAACCAGTGCATACCCTATCGAGACCCGGAAGCCGACACTGATCTCAACCTAGAAGAAAACCATGCATAAACCGGGCCTCAACACAAAGATCGTTCGAGACCTATGGGAACATATCCGTACCCTCATAATACCCTCCCTCTCCCACCGGGTTCCGGGTCTCGAAGCCCGACAAGACCTGGCCAGGGATTAGTTACGAAGAGCCTTTGCTTTGTTGCGAAGTTTGCAGCTTCTTCGTCGTCGTCGTCGAGAGAGAGACGCCATCTCCGCGTCCCGGCAACGCCACCGCCATCGCCATCGCCATCGCCACCGCTGTCGGTTTACTCCTCTCTTAAGCTCCCAGCCCTTCCTCCCCGCGCCGTGGCCGACGATCGGCCGTCTCCGCTCCCCTCGCCGTGAAGATTTCGCATCACACGGACTCAGCCAGGGTTTCGTTTCCAGGATTTGAGGCTTAGTGATGGCGGCGGTGGATGCGCCTGCGGCGATGGACTTCTCCATCGGGACGACTGAGCAGAAGATGGACATGAGCCTTGGTACGATTTCGGTTTGGATTGGAGCCTGTTTTTTTAGTTTTCCTTGAGAGTATGGAGGAAGAGACGGTTTCCTCTGTTTTGATAGGTTTCACCGTGGATATTTCTTTTTCTCTGATTGGACAACTCTTTTTGGAGATTTTGGTGTTGTTGAGGGAGTACTGCTGTTTTCGTGTTGGTTTTGCGAGCCTTTAGGGTTGGTTTGGTTTGGATGCGTTACTAGATTTATTTTATATTTTATTAATTTTTTTGTCTCTCTGAGGTTTATCACCGGTTCTGGATCTTGTGCGTCTTGTTTCTTTTTTTGTGTTGTAGAACTGGAACTTTTTTGTGTATGTTTGTTAGATCTTGCGGTTTCTAAGGTGCTGTCGGTGTGATTCATTATAGTTTATATGTTCATTATTAGGGTTAGAAGCCTTTCGAGGTTTGCGGTTTTATGATTTCCTTTTGAGACTCACGTTTTTCATCATTGTTTCTTTGCAGACGACATTATCAAGCAGTCCAAGAAGTCGAACGCCAAAAATCGAGTTCCGGTGAGCAGTTGTTGTGAATTTTTTCACTGTCTTATTCGTGCAATTTGATATTGAGATGCTAACTTGGCTTAGCGTAATTTTTTTTTGTAGAACAAGGGAAGGAACAAGCAACCGAACGGCCCTACTGCTAAGGCTGCTCTACAAAAGTCTGTTGCATCTCGATCGTCAAGCATGCGACAGGTACGTTATTGTAGTGATAGCTGGCGATTCGGGCTAGTTGTAACTATTTTTAGGGATTATTCTCTGGTCGTTTTATGGAGCTCTAAATCTGGTCACAGGCTGTGTGGATGTTTGACCTCTTCAATGTGATGATATGTTGCGCCTTGCAGGGAAAGTTTGCGGAGGCAAGAGCCCGAAACAGTGGTGCACATTTCCCTGCTACTCAGGCTGCTTCCAAGAGAGCCTTTGCTGCCCCCATAAACACGAGAAGTAGGCAAATCATGAAGACCAACACTGAGGTGTCTGGTAGACCTGCATTTGGGAGGAAGCAGAATTTCCAGAGGGGTCCTAATGCGTTCCCTGGTGCTGCTCGGAATATTGCAGTGTCGGTCGTCAACAATGCGAGCAAGTGAGTGGCTGGTGTGCCCGATTCCAAATTGCTGCCGTGACGTTATGGGCATTGTGTTTGGTGTTTGTACTGGCCTAAATTGCAGTGTTGGGACTGGTTTATGTTGTGACGAGAGGTGACTTCTTCAGAACGAAGATGATCCCTCCAGGCAGTATCTCTGACGGCTGTAGAATTGAACGGATGATCTACTAAGATTGCAAGTGAACGGACTGAAGATCAATATTCTTAAGCTTACAATCAACGCAGTTAAGGTGGGAGTGGAGAGTGTAGATGTATCGATTGTGACTGGCAATCATCGATCTCAGACAGGGGTCCTCCACCTTAAGAGATCTGTATGAGACGGAAATTCTGGTGTTAAGGAGGGATTCGTCACACATAATTTCGCCGGCCTTGGACCTCCCTTCATTAGTGGGGCTCTCCGCAAAGGCCATTCGATCGCAGTGCCCACAATATTAATAGGGGGAATCAACATATGCCGCAGCCTATGAGAAGCCTTCAATGATGGAAGTTACACGGCGTCGGCTCCTCCCAGCGAAGTTGGAAACCATATCATGGCGTGGTTAAGGGTAGAGGGTTGCAGACTTGATTTGGTTGGGGCTTTCAGTTGCAGTCGCATCTCTTGAATGAGCAGTCCATGGGGTTTTCTGACATCCTTGAACGAGCTAGTAGATGGAGACACCACAAAGTTGCTTAAAAGAAGAGGAGATACGGTACTTTGGTTTGAGCAACTCGGTGCATCTCAGTCTCCGAGGTCTTTCTTGATCTTGATCAATGCGTGGCCTTGAATCTTATCTCGAAGAAAATTGTAGCTTTTATGTCACGCATGATACGTGCTGCGATCTCCAGCTGCGAGTTGGTTGGTTTCAGAGCTCTAGTTCAAGTTCAACAAATCTTCTTTCTTCTCCTATTCCCTTCCCCCTTGTGTACTTGGATCATCTCAGAGGTATTAGGGTCTTTATGGCCCCTGTGGTATGTCTCTCTTCCTCTGTTCATCCGGGTTGGTTCGTTGGCGACTCTTGGCTTCTCGCCAGGAAGGCACTTTCTTGAAACATCAAATCATCGTGGTGTGCATTTGTGTCACAGGGTTGGTGCAGGTAGAGGCGCTTTCAACCCTCGGAGAGGCCCAGCAGTCGCATACCGACAAGTCTCAGAAGTTCCCATTCACGCCACGGTATTTATGCCCGTCCTCTTCTGCCCATTCAGTTTCTAGCACACAGGACGCTCCATTTGTAAATTGAAACTGCCCCCCCGGCTGTTTCGGATTATGCACATTATTCCTTCTGTTATTGTAGTTATTTCCTACTAAACAAATAGTGGTTTGATCTTCAGCAGGCAAATCATTTCAAATCCCAGCCACAGAGGCCGAAGACATTGGACTCGTTGTTTGCAAGCATCCGCAACACTCCACAGCAGGGAGCACCCAAGTTCAATGCTCAGCAAGGAGGTCGCGGGAGAGGCGGCGGCCGCGGCCGAGGACGTGGACGCGGCCAGTCCTACGTCTGATCCGGTCATGCCAAAATTCGACTTGAACAAGCACCACACAACCTGTAGTGTTCAGGGTGACACTTGATGTGGGAACTCATCTCTCATCCAGGAGACTGAGTGTTAGCATACTGTAACCTGTTAATACTGGATAGTTTTTCTTTTTGCTTGGATCCATTTTTCTGAACGTAGTCATCAGGATAGTATACTCAACAAATTTCGTCCGGTCATTTGCGCATGCATGAATGGCTGGATGGGAACATGTATTTTTCTGCGTATTTCAAGCCAGATTCTTAGCGTGTAGACCGGAGTTTGTGCCACCGTATTGATTGTTTATCCATCAGGTAGTTTTCTAACAATATTATGTATAATGTTACATGCATTTGGTAGAGGTGAAGCATAAATTGTGGTTGAAAACTCATAGTAGATTCTCTTTGAGTGATCTTTATGTATAGGGTGAGGCCTCACCCGGTGTAACGCCCGATTGGGGCAGTGCGATTTTTTTTTCTGAAACCTGCCCAGGCAATAAGTTGTGAGATTTCATTAGGCCCCGTTCTCGTGCACATTCCGCGCTGTGAGGTGTGCCGGAATGAATGGGAGAAGAATCCGATCGGGCGTGACGACACGTATTACAATGCCTATTGGAAAGCTCACACTTGCAAACTACATTCTTGAAATTGTAAAAATTACCTCAATAGATTATGTTTGAGTTGCCAATGCTGGAAGTGAACTTAGTAACTAAACTTGCTAAGTTGAACTTAAGTCAGAATTTAAACTTTGGGAAAAAATTGTACAACCTCCAAGAGTGGATAAATTGTATAACCTCCAAGACTTGGCTTGGGAAAGGTGTGGGGGAATGTTGGTCAACTCTTTGAGAACTTAATGTACTATGGAGGAGCTTTAGCTTGCATTGGGTAGGGGCTTAAGAGCTTGATTGCCAAGCATTTCATTGGAGCAGAGAAAAAGAATATGAACTTCCTCATGCTCTCTTTCTTTCCGTTTTTAAATCTCATACGGTCTGCCTCCTGCCTTGCCTATTCGGGAGCACTTTCAGGGAAAAGTCTAATGAGACATCAACAATCACAGACCATGAAGAAAATTTTCAATCAAAGTTTTAGGCCAAAATCATTTCCCATGTGTAACGAAACGAATCTAATTAAAAAAAATGCCACGAGTTTTACACAATTCACTTTTAGGAAGCTACAACTCACTCGAACCACTGTTGCACTCAACCATCGCCGAAGTTAGTTCCTGGAAGCAGGCCGCTGGGTGGTTCGCCGCAGCTCCGACTGGCCTCTCGAGAATCGGTCGGTGGACGCTCGGGAGCGCATGTCGGCAATGCCGCCATCGCTGCCCACCTCGGAGCTCGCGTAGCCGCCGTAAGGCGAGAGCGGGGGCAGCGCGCTGGCGGGCTTCCCGGAGTCCGAGTCCGTCAGGCTGGACGCGGAGTTCTTCCTGCGATGCCTCGTTTTCAGGGCGGCGGGGACGCCGCTTGGTCGTGGTCGTTGCTGGTTGTTGTTGTTGATCCGCCTTCCATGCACGTCCGAGCTCAGAAGCGCGTCCGTGAAGCAGAAGACGTTCACTCGCGTCCGCTTCAGCTCGGTGGGGAGGAAGTCGCCGATCACTTGTTGGACGAGTGCCTGTATGTCATCCTGGGATATGCTCACGATGGAGCCCCTGTCCTCAGTTCCGTCGTCGCTGCTTCTGGTGGACCTTCGTAGACCGGGCTCAGATATGTCGCCGATGGTCTCGAGCACCCTGTCAAGGAGCACGTCGCGCAACTGTAAAGCTGCTTCGCGGGCTGGTGGGGTTAGGTACCCTCTCAGTACGGCCTCGATGTATTCAACCTGCGAAAAATGGACTAATGTCAGGGTCTTTGTTCGAAATCCCACTTGTTGAATCGACAGGTGAATATGTTACAACCGTGGTCAATATGTGACACTCCAGAATAGGCATTCTCTTCCTGATGCTATTGGAACAAGCCACAACCTTAATGGACAACAGAAGGAAATCGACATGTACCTCGAGCATGAGTTGGCAGTATCCTTGAACATCAAGAGATTTTAGGACTTTTGTCTTGTTCTCTGTGAAGACATTGAGTAACGCTTCCATGAGTCCCTCCGCCAGATGGTTTATCACCTTCTCTACGAAGGGTTTCGCTCCTGCATAGACCTGTCCATGCATATTTCACGCTTCAAGTAGCTTAATATCGTAGGATACTTACCACAGCAACCCTCAAATCAATTACTGAATTATGAAAATCTGAGCTATAAAGCTTTAGGTTCATTCGAATCAAAGCTATAAAGCCGCATAGTTCTTCGTCCGTTCATTCAAATCAAAGGTCTTCCATTCTAAACTTATGATAAGCAACAGAAATTTACAAAACTCCTTGTTCACAAGAGGTGGTGTCAAAGGGCAACTGGTTGGAAACGGGTTGCACAACACAATAGTCATTTCACCACCTTCTAGTGCCAGCAATGTCTCAAAGCTCTCAGTGCACGGCAGCGAAAAACACAGTTTTCTCAACTCAAAACGATTAAAATGATTAAACCTAGGGCGCAACCAACCTCTGCATGGACGGACACAAGAGGGTGAAGTAATTCCACGACTGCATCACGTATCCCCTGGAAAGAATCAACATGACAGTGTTAGAACGGTTGGGCCTTTGTAGACCTATCAAACAAGGAAAAAACTAGATTTGTGGTAGAGTAAGAAAGTCGAAATTCTGAATAGTCTTCTTGAAGTCACACAGAGTGATGATATACCTTGACAGGTGGGGAAGCAGACCATTGAGTCCCATCATCGAGCAGGTATGCTGCTGCAGCTGTTCCAACGGATGTCGCCTGCATGCAAACGGCCGGACAAGCCACGTCGTAGATTTAGCTGCAATCGAATGAACCCAACAGTACAAATAAGGGCAAAGAAAGTAACGTATTCAATCAGTGAACAATGGACCAACTCAACGAACCTTCGCATAGTTGTACTGATTGAGGATTTTCTCTTCCAAAGCTGACAGGCTGGAAGCAGCTTCTTCAGCAGTGATATGACTGCCCCCAGGTCCTACTCCCTTCGTCTGTTCCATCCTGTCAAAGTACTAGAGAAGTGAGGTTGAAGCATTCATAATCATCCAGATATGAACTTAATTTCTGTGCAATGGCATCGAGAATTTTAGCTTGCTCAGGAACAAAAGATAGGATAGGGACTCGTGATGATACTGCCAAATGATGCTTACCCCGCATACGACCAAACATGTTGATACTTTCTTGAGAGCTCGGGCAGGGGATGCGAGTTGCAAAACCCAGCGTTGCTGAGCACCATCAGGAAGCGCTGATGGTTGCTGGTCACTTCGTTACCAGCAATCAGTCCCATAAACCGCTCCGGCCCTGGCTGTTCTCGGTCCACATCTCCCTCTGCACTTTCGTCTGGTTGAGGAGTTTTCGAGAGCTCAAAGGCTAGCTTCTCCAAATTTTCTGCAAGGAGAAAATGGAAAAGGTTGAAAAACAAAAAATAGAGAGGCTTTTGTCAGGATCTCTTTCATTGCAAAGAGAGAGATGGTTGCTATGTGGAATTAATTGAGGACGAAGGAAAAAGGTTCCTGAAATCAGTAAAAGAGCTGACCAGCAAGAGTAAGGAAGCACTCGAAGAAAGTGTAGTGCACATTGTCCTGCATTTGGTGGAGCTGATTAACCATATCTTCATGCTGAGGAGATTCCCGCTTCAGTCTGTCCAGCATCCTATGAAACACGACATAGCATCAACTGGTCAAGTATGCTCTTTTCTCCCCCACTTCCAAGGAAACTTATAGTCCGGAGAACTCATAGCAATGTGAACATCAGTTTACGAGATAAGAAAACTCTATGTTTCAGAGCAGAACTTACTCTATGAGATGTTCCATTGAAGTTTCAAGCATGTCCCGAAATCGTAGAGGTATGCTTGAGATTGTGAAAGGCGAACCACCTCGTTCCACCGTGGCTACAGGAATCCAATCCTCGTCATTGACCAGCTCGGTGGTAGCCGAATGCATGAGAGCACATAACCGTAGGACGAATACTCTCGTTACTTCAGTCCTCAGAACCAACAGCATTTGAACTGCCAGAAACAGAGACACTTACATCAGAAGACCAGATATTCTGCTTCAACATCAGTTAGAATCTTTCATAGTTACCTGCTTCGGCAGCAATTAAGTATGCCACCCACGCACGTATGTCAGGTGCTAACATTCCAAGCCAGCATTCTTAAAGCCCCACTGGACTCATTTTTCGCATTTAAATATATATTTTTGTTTCTTTTATGTCCAAAAAAGGAAGGAGAAGGGGGGTTCTAAAAGTAGGTACATGCGCTTGCAGGAGCACACTCTTTTTCCTCAAGTGCAATACACGCTTTTGAAATTTCCGCTACTCCCTCCCGCATGTACGGACGAAGAACTTTGGCTTCTGCCAGGGCAAAAAAAGCAGTCTGAACCTGGTAGACAAATGCCAACAATGTATACGCTGTCATACATCGTTTAATAAACCGCAAGGTGAACATTGTCACAATATAATGCACGAACATGAACAGTTACTAACGCATAGAGAACAATAATTTCAAATATTTTTCTTGGTACCTTGGACTCATAGAGAGAAATTATGCAGTGGACCATGGTTACGACTTCATCAAGTGAGTGCGAGGTGAACTTCGATTCGACGACCTCTTCAAAGGGATATTGACCGCTTTCATTATTCAACACACTGCCTGACTTTCGCATTCCTAAGTTTCCACCCGTAACCTGCAAAAGGTAAAGTCCTGCTATTAGACTACCGTATCCTACAACTATTGGATGCATAATTAGATTTGACTTGACAGTGCCATAAATTTCCTGTACAACGATCTTCATCATCAACAGCTATCCCACTGCTGTGTACATCTTGTCATATTGCTCTATTACCGAGTGAAGAATGATCCATTATAATGGATCACAATGTAACCCCCCTCTCAATCAATTTCGCTTACAATGTATAAATTCAAGAACGTCAAGACAGTCTTAACACCAATAGATAATGGCTGTGATAAATACTGATGCTCGGAAAAAATGAAAAAGAAGAGTTTCTCATGGCACATAATGCGGCCTAGCCGTATTTCTCGATTAGTATTCCCTCCATACTTGATGACTTGTGTAGAGAGGTTCTAACCTTTGCAAATTTCCCATTGAAAATAGAAATAGCTAGACGCCAGAAACTTGGCAAGTGCGTCACGATAACACCCGTGAGTCGTCGAATCAAGCGACCCAATAATGCATCTGATTCGTTGCCAGTTGACTCTTTGAGACTGCCTCTGTCATGCTCCTTGTCATTGCCGCCTAGAAGCAGGTTGAAGTCTACATCCGACTGTGAAGACAACATTGTACACATGAACCGGCGCTGTAATGATGAATGACATAAAAAATTGCACTGCCGCGACCTACTTCGCGTAATCATGAGTTCTTCATATGCAATAAGAGCCCTACAATGGTTTTAATTGCCAAACAAATACACCTAGTTGTGTAAAAGCCTGAAAAGAACTTTGCGAGAGCTCACATACAGCCTTATTAGATTCTCGTTGAAGTTGCTTCCAACGAGCATCAGACTGAACTCGCTCCCGAACACGGCCATGAAGAGCATCCATCCGAGCATCATGTTCCAAAGTACATCCTTCCAGGAGTCCTCGAATTCTTCGGTCCTGTGACAGTGAATCATAAACATGAAGGAGATGCATTTGGTGAAATATGATGATGACTATATTAGAGAGGATGCTCAGACGGCCAAGAGTAAGGAAGCTAAGAATGAAGTAGTCTTTACAAGGATTACGGAAATTAGCTAGTCTTGTAGAAAGTAGGACGGTGGAAAGAACAGACACCTGAATAGTCAGGTAGTGCCAGACAGGATCTGAGTCTGGTTCAAGCTCCAGCAAGAGCCTAATTGTGTTCTCCAACTGCACAGACAAACAAGAAGTCCTCAAATAAAAATCTAGCTTATTAGGTTCTGAACTATGGCATTAGAGCATGACATGACCCGAAGTAATGAAGCATACACCTGTTTCTACAGAGTCATAATTCATGAAAACTGGTGGTAGCAAAAAGACACAAGCTCTAACCTGAGCAATTTCGATATGAGGATCTTCCATCTTCTTGTAAAGCATCTCTTTAAATTCCTGCACAATTTTATCTACCTCTTCCAGCACCCTACTCAAGATGCCAACCTGCAGGAACGTCAAGGACAAGATATGGTCCCAGTCAATCTCACTGTGTCTATGAATGTTCTCAAAAACAATGTGTACACAGGACCAAGATCATAATCGCAATTCAACTTTTCAGACACGTACATGCGAATATAAGACCAAAGACTTGGCTTTCTTGTACTCCCGAATTGCAAGGTCGAATTCACCCTTGCTGATGTTTGCTCTAATCATACTGGGCAGGTTGAAAAGAGTTCTAAAGCGTTGAAGCATTCCTTGCACTGATCTGATCCGCTCCACTTGAGCCTGCCCAATTAAAGCGCATAATTATTTTCAAGAATGGACAGATGTCTTGCCAAAGTCATGGTATTGGTTTAAAAGTGTTCTGGTTGAACGGAGTTTGAGCCAAAGAAATAATCAGGTCCATAAATCCATTATCAAGAAATAAGTAGCGAATGTCCGAACCTGTCGTTCAAGGAGAGGTGCGAACGCTCGCTTGGCAACCACATCCACTTCCCCAATGGCGTTGTTAAGATGCACAGTACCAGTCCCCTCTTTAGCAGATTCTATTTGTTGCAGTTTTATATGTATATCTGCAAAATTTGAGAACAATATTTATTTTACCTGCTGACTTGACAAAGTCAATGCTTTTACAACCTAAAGCCAGTATCTTTCCATCAAAACCTACATCCTCACAGGTTGATGGACAGAGACATGTTCACGAATAAATTTTCTATCAGATTGCAGTAGAAGCTGTAATACGATGTAAAGTCACTACAGGCAAGTACAACATCGTTTACAACATGAAATGATCAGGTCGACACCTCTATGTAACGGGAGTAAGTTACGTTTACATCCGGCAGGTTCCATTAAACGTTGCAATGCAACAAGTTCCAGGCTAATGTTACATATATCTTGTTAATGCCAGACAAGACCATTTGTACCAGGGGATGATAAAAAAATTACCGTCTATGGTGTTTTTACACGAGATGAAACAATCAAAATTCTCTTTGACCAGTTTCTTAAGCTGCTCTTTGCGGCTTTGTAAATCTCGTTTCAAGGCATCACCAGCGGCCTCCAGATCATGTGCACTGGTATTCTGATGTATACGAGCCAAGAAGAACTTCGAATCAAACTTCTCTGAATGATAAATCACTTTCTCTGCACGCATTCAGAAATCAACCATGAATTCTATTCAGGAGTAGCGATCATAGCTTATGGGCGCGAATACTAAGGAAGGAAAGAGGACTGGTGAAGAAAGCAGATAAAACATGGGATACGACTTAAAGCAGCAATTCACAGTGAATATCAAATGATAATGAGCATTCTATATGCTATAGACGAATGAAAAGACTGGTACACAAAGACCCACCCCTAGTAGCGTTATCTTTCACGATTGGGAGTTCGGGTCGGTCATTTTCCTCGTCAGCTTCATCCCTTCCTGCCTTCGTACCATCTCGCTTGCCTTTCAAAAGACCTCGTCCTCCCTTATCCGCTGTAGGTGAATGACCTCCAGGTTTATCTTTAGGAACAAGGGTCAAACTTCTGATGTCTATAACACTGCAGCAATAAGCAGAGCGAATTCAGAGTCAACGAGACCTAAGATATTGAGGTGTATTATCGAAAAGTTGCAACTACTGTCTACCCAACAACTTTCCGCTGCATGGATGTTTGTTGGCAAATCTATTGCAAATTCAGCTGAAGTACGTGATATGATCCTGTCAAAGTTCTGACAAACGATACCAATAAGCAGAGCTTTACAAAGTTCTATCAACTTCTTCAAGAAAAAAAAGAGGACATGTCTCTGTCAGGACCATGCTGTGCGCTACAACTCTTCGAAGGTCAAATGCTGCAAAGATGAAGCACAAGCCTTCTACAACGAGAAGATGCTGATAGTACTCCACAATTCAAAGGTACGACGTGATCAAAAGCCCAACGGCGTGCCATAAAAGATAGTTCGATGCAACTTGACATGTAAGTACACGAGCGTTCGCGGTGCACATACCCAAGCCCCAACGGATCAACGAAGTCCTCTCCCCGAGTGGGAGCATCCACAATATGGCTGGCTTTGCGCAAGCGGTTAGCTGGTGCATAAGTGGTTGGTGCTGTTCTGGTTTCCCGCATCTCCCGCACCCTTCGTGCCAGCTGCAGTTCAATGCATTCAGAAACGACTTCAGTGCCTTCAGAATCCGCGCTAACTTTTGTGATATTTCTGACCAATGAAAAAGAATCATGCGGCATCTGACGAGTGTTATTCTTTGATGTATTTACCATTTACAAAATCAAAATACTTGTTAACACCATAATCTGTCTGCAAATACATGGAGAAACATGCTAACACTGCTCAGATTTTGGAGTCTAGAGATTCAATGATCTAAAATCCTGCGATCCCCCGTCCTATTGAGTTGAATCCCTATAGGCTTAATACTGTCAGCGCCGAGACGTAGAAGAAATGTACCATACATATGAATATACCGTCTATGTCGTCAGAAGGAAGGACAAGATCTTACTCTCAGAGTATGACAAGGAGCCTGTTAGCTTGCAAGATATAGGGTAGACGACTGCCTGACCTCTGCCTGATCGACTCCGCCCCAGTTTTGAGGCTCTTCATCGTTCTCATCCCACAGATCGTCGTCCTCGTCCACTGCATTTGCGCCCTGCGATTTCGCCTGCTGATTCCCGAGCACTATCGAGCGACGCCCATGCGACGGATCCTCATCTTCCTCGTCCGAAGACAAGCTCAGCATTTCGACATCTGATTCATCGTCATCCTCAACTGGCGCCGGCTTCACAACTGGCGCCTGCCGCCTCGGCGGAGCCGGAGCGGGAGCAGCCGGAGCTCCATTCGCCCTCGGAGGTTCCCGCCTCGGCGGAACGTTCACTTCCGTCTGCGCCGGAGGAGCCTCTCTCCGCGGCGGTCCTCCGCGAGTAGGCGCCGCCGGCAGCGCATGCTTCGCACTGCGCGGGGGCTCCCGTCGAGGCGGCCCCGCCGCTGCTGTCGACACAGTCGGACGCGGATGATTCCCCGAGCCCTGCTGGTAACTCACCTCCCTGGCCGCCTGCTCCGCCAACGCCCGCTGCAAGAGCTCCTCCTCCTCGTCGTCCTCCCTCATCCTCTTCCTCCTCCACTCCCGTCACTCCTCGACAATCCCTGCATTCTTCCCCTCACTCCCTTAAACCACACCTCCCTAAACCTCACAACCAAAACTCTGCAAATAATTCACAACACTTCCGCCATGGTCTCCTCGATAACAACCTAATCTCGCCACACCCGCTCCAAATCCACAGAACGAGGATCAAGAAACACGAACTCCTTGTCTTCGATCACCACTCCCTACACATCGACCTCCTCCTCACGCACAAAATGCGCCAACGCAATCGCAACTGAGAAGAAAACACGGGATCTCGCACGGCCAGGAACCTAACGCTCCGCTAAACCTCGAAAAACGCACGCAATGCCACAAACTCTAGCACAACTTTATCATCCTCCATTACCAGAAACGCCAACGCAATGCCACAAGCACGCGCAACTACAACATTCACCAACTCCTAATCATCAAGAAACACGAACTCCTAAAACCACATCAATATTCTCACCTCCCTCACTCCGGAACCACTCCCTGCACATTAACCTCCTCCTCACGCACTAAAATGCGCCAACGCAACCGCAACTGAAAGAAAAAAACGCCGGATCTCGCGCGGCCAGGAACCTAACACCTCGAGAAAAAAACGCACGCAATGCCACAACCTCGACCGCAACATCATCATCCTCCATTACCAGAAGCGCAACTACAACATTCACCAACTCGATCGGCACAAAATCCATACCGGATACGTCAATATTACGTGACGAGTTCGCTGCGCACTCACTCCGGTTGAAGCGCTCCCGGAGCCGACAACAACCGAGCTCCGCCTCCAACGACTACAGCAATTGCATTTCCTGGTGCGAATCACACTTCACTTCACGGATTGTAGCATGGCATTGCATCATGATCTGCGGCGATGGCGGCTTCAAGTTCATCGATGCGTCGAAGAATGTCTTCAACGCAGCCTTCACAGGTTGTGACGTTGGTTTTCTCACATCAGGAGCGCCTCGGTATCACCCGATTATAAGCGGATATCTGGATAGTATCACACAAGTATCAGGGGGTATTGTCACAGTATCAACGGAGTATCTCCTGGAGTATTTGCGGCGATGGCGGCTTCAACTTCATCGATGCATGATGACGATGCGCTTCACACAGCCTTTGAGACGTTGCTTTTCTCACATCAGGAGCGCCTCAGTGTCACCCAAGTATCAGCGGATATATTGGTAGTATCACACGAGTATGAAGGGGTATCAGAGGAGTCTCGCCTGATTATTAGGGGTGGACTACTTCGAGGAAGGAGGAGATGTTGCTTTTCTCACATCAGGATATTAAAGTATTGTTGGTTCTTCATTGATAGTATCACATGAGTATCAATAGGTGTTATCGCATTGTGAACGGAGTATCACGCGGGTATCAGTCGTGGACTACTTGTGGAAGGAGATGTTGTTCTTCTTACATAGGAGCGCCTCAGTATCATCTAGTATAGCGGATATCTGGGTAGTATTACACGAGGAAAAATCAATGGGTATCATGGCAATATCCACAGAGTTTTGCCTGGCCATCGGTCGTGGACTACACAGCATCCCTCCGACAAGTTAAGGTAAGCCCCCCTAAAACCGACAAGTTAAGGAATGAGCATATATGGAGACAGGAGATAATTATACTACTATTTTTCAGTGATAGCCAATAGAATTACAACTCCAACCCAAGTGATTTCATATTTTTCCAATGAAAATTGAATTAGTCGTGAATTTTCAAACTGTGCAGCCATGTTTAGTGGGTGGCCAGCAATAGGTACTCCCGTAACCAACAACCAAAAGTAAGGGTCTTAACTAATAGCAAACCTCCATTTGGAACTCAGTTGGTGGTAATGGGATGGAAGAGGGTTGGATATACCCCAATTTTATAGGCGTTGGCTATGAGTTTTGGTTGGTTATGGAGGGCTTACCGTATAGCCAAATCTAGCGCTGGTAGATGGAGGTGGTAAGAACTTAGAAGAGATTAAAGTTTGTTGAGATTTTAGTGGAGGTTTGGTAAGATTTCATCGGCAACCACCCACAACGTTCGGTGGAAGAACACAACGGGGAGAGCTTGTTCAACGAAGTCGAGTTTATTTGCGAGATGCAAAATCCTAAATCCTCGTTGTAACCAAATTTCTGCACGAAATCAACAAATCCACAACCTTAAATCAACAAATCCACAACCTTGGATCAAAATCCGCCAACATCGACCTTGTCCTCGTGAGTGCGGATCACTTTAGTGCGATTAGAATGATGGGATCCCTACGTTGCCAATGCTCTTGCAAAAACAAACCCTAAAATGCCATAAGTTGGAGGAATTGGTGGAGAATTAGAAACAAACCGGAGGGCGGAATCCACCTACAGCAAACGTCCTAGAATGTAAATGAACGAATGGGTACATATGCTAGTTGAGGTGTCCCACTACTTTAGAGATCTTTGTGTGTGATACCTTTGGCAAAGTAAATGTTGGGAGAAAATAATACAAATAAGAAAATGAAAACTAAAAAGTTTTATTGTCATGGAAAAATGATTTAAATAAATTTATTTTTAATATTCCTTTTTTTAAAAATGGTTTCAAACTAAATCAATGTCAGACATTTTTAAAAATTATGATTAGGCCCATGTTGTCAAAGAATATGGTATTCAACCCTTTAATGCCTATGTAGACCATGAGAGCTTTGGAGAATCTAGGAGCATAATATATTAGGCAAAACATCATCTACACAATGGATACATTTCAGCACAAACACCACTTCACGGAAATCACTATAAATTGCTCATGCCTGCATATTTTGGAGATTGGAGAGATTAGTTGGAAAGCTAACAAGAAGCTCAAAATGCTTTCCAAGGATGTGAGAGACAATGGCCTTTCAGAGAAAGATTTAGAGGAACAAAAGCACCAAAGTTGACCTTTTTAGGGCCTCGTAAGCGTCAAAGGGTTAAAATGCAAAGATTTGTAGGCGTTAAAGGGTTAATAATATGCAAACAGGAGTGGATGTTATGTGATTAGTACTTGGATTTTCTACCACGTCACATGATTGAAATAATAGTTGGTTTTTTCCTAATCTTCTTTTGTGTAGACATTGCATGGTGGTACAAATTTCACTTCCGTTACAATCGACCTCCTTTTACAAGAGCTTCTGTTACAACAACCATTTCCATTATAACAATCATCCTGCCAAGTACATGCTGCTCATTTCTAGACCAAAAACCATTTCGTTATAACAACTTCTCTCTACTACAAGCATAACAAACATGGCTATTTCAGAGGGAATTGAATGTGTATTGTAACTAAAAACACTAAAACCTATCCCAAGGACTATTGGATGTTGGCTAAAATTAGAACTTTTATTTTCACTAGAAACAACTCAAATGAAAAAAAAACTCCAAAATTTGTGGTTATACACCCTAGGTACTAAAGAAGCAACCTTTGAAAATTAAAAAGAAGAAGTCTTGGTGTACCATGAATCTTAGCCACCACTTTCCTCTTCACAACAAATATAGAACTTGTAGAAGCCGTTAATAGTGATAAAAAGGGGGAAAAATCAACACTAATAATATTTCCGCCTCACTTTAGAAAGAAAATCAGCGCATTCCCATTAAATCGCTTCATCTCACTATCAGTGACTTCATCTCACCAATAAGTTAGTGACTTCATCTCACTATAGAATTAAGTTAGTGACTTCATCTCACTGTAGAATTAAGTTAGTGACTTCATCTCACTATAGAATTAAGTTAGTGACTACATCTCACTAATTAAGTTAGTGACTCGATGTAATTAAGTTAGTGACTCGATGTGTCACTAATTAAGTTAGTGACTCGATGTGTCACTAATTAAGTTAGTGACTCGATGTGTCACTATTAGTGACTCGTCGCGACAAGTTGGTGAAATCAAAGGATTCATATCAACAGTAAAGTTGTTGCTGCTGTTGTTGTTTTTTCAGTTTCGGTGATCGATCGTTGCGGTTGTCTCTCTCCGGCTTTAGCTATGTCCGCAATTGCGATTGCCGCGAGCCGCGAGAGGTTGCGCTCCTGCCTGTGACGGAGCAGCGCTGGTTTTTTTTTCACATTTTCTGTTGCTGCTGCAGTTGCGACGGTGTGTCGGGAGGCGCCGGCCAAGTAAGTGGAGCTTGTTTCTGTTTCCGTGAGAGAGAACGAGGGAGAGGAAGAGAGAGAGAAAGAAAGAAACAGAAGGCGAGAAAGAGAGAGAGTTTTCTGGCGTAGTGTGCGTTTCGGGAGGAGGCGGATGCACGGATTGAGTTTGATGAGGTTTTGGTTTCTATTTGCGTGAGGGAGAGACACAGAGAGAGAGAGAGAGAAAGAAAGAAAGAAAGAAAGAGATAGAAGGCGAGAAAGAGAGAGAGTTTTGTGGCGTAGTTTGAGTTTCGGGAGGAGGCGGATGCGTGGTCTGAGTTTGATGAGGTTTTGGTGATTTGCTCTCTTCTGTTTGCGTGAGGGAGAGTGAGAAAGAGAGAAAGGAAGAAAGAGAGAGTTTTGTGGGCTAGTTTTGTGATGCGGATTGAGTTTGATGAGGTTTTGGTCGTTTGCTGCTAGGGTAGGGTTTGTGATTCGCGTCTGTTACAGGTGCGGGAGTTGTTTTTGGTGTGCGGAGTTGGTTGTGTTGGCGAGGTTTTAGTTCTTGTTGCGGTCGTTGTTCATTCGATTGTTTTGAAGTGCGAGGTTAGGGTCGTTGTGGATGTTGTGGCGTGGCATTGGCGTTTCTTGCTACATTGTCTCGGAAATTGATCCCGGCGTCGGTTACTGTGAGTCGTTTTTGCTTTTTTGAGTGCGTCATGGCGCATTCGTTTGTGTTTCGGTTGCTCTGGAATGTTTGTTCTCTCTCTTCTTTTCTGTTCACGTTCGCTGATGCTGCTGTTCGTTTTTTGTCGAGAGCTTCAACTGAGAGTTTTAGGTTTTTCATTTTACGAATGCTGTGTCTCTTCTGCAATTTTTCGATGCTTACACATTTTAGACTCGTTTTCTTTTACATGTTTCAGAATTCGACGGCAGTCGTGTGTATTCAGCACGCTCGTGTGTATCCGTGGGATCCGAAACAGCTATGGCGCCCTTAGGAGTCGCACAGGGGCGTGGGAGAGGATCAAAACGAGGAGTTAAGAGTGAGAACGTGAAGTCCCCGGAGGTTGAAGCAACTTACGATTCGGACAGCTATGAGAATCACGTGATAGATCTCAGAGGTTCGAAGACAATCTTCACTGCTGCTCATATTTCTCAAAAGTGATGTTTGTTTTGATCAATTTACTTGAACTATTTCCACCTGTGGTTTGGATTTCGACATAGGAGCAACAGTCCTGACTGCTTGATGTTTGCAACATATTATTAGAGAACAATGCTTAATGTTTTCAACCTGTTGCTCTAAAAAATGTCCGAAATCGATTCCTGATGTCTAATGCTCGCTTTGATGTGACGAATAGTCTCCTTTCTCGCCTCACGAAAGTGTAGGAATAGTTAACTCCGTGTCGAGAAACTCTGCGTTGCTGCTGCGGATCCACATCCACTGGGCCCGAACTATTTCGTATACCCAAGCTGCTGAAATTAGGGTATAGATAATTGTATCGTGGAACTTATGTCTCTTTTTCGGAGTCAAAGTAGGTTATTCCAGATCTTACGTACCTTCTAGACTGTCTCTACTTGTCAATCACCAATAATAATCACTCTCACGCTCTACAATCTTTCTACTCCTTCTGCGTCAGAAATGACTGAAGCTATATGCCGGTAGGATGTCTTGACAGTCTGTTCAAAATATGCGCCCATTAACTCTACCCTTGTCATTCCATGGCGCTTCACAGCAAATGACTTTCGACTTCGGTGCTGGTAGTGATAAGTTACTGGTAAAACTTCAAATAGTTTATATTTAGATATTGAAATATCACCAGCCTGAGGATTGGGTCAATCATCTGACAGGTGACAGAAGATTATTGGCTTGAAGGATTGAGTGATCTGATTTTGTGCTCTTGAAGGAGCGCCCCAGCACTTTTGATTTCTCGAATCAAACTTACTATATCGAAGAATTCATACACTCAGGCCTGAAACGGAGATCAATCACAATCTCTCGAGGCACTTGCTGTTTTTCTATGCAGTGGGTCTTTGATCTTCGAACTGGCGACTTCTAAACTTTCACAGTACTAGGTATGAACCTGTTGATTATGATTGGGCGTATCAATAACATAAAGCATGTCGAATTCGTATAAGCGTAAAAATCTGGCATTATGAACTCAACAGCTGTACTGGTATATGAGCATGGAGATTGAAGAACTGCCGCCTTCTAAGTATGACAGATGATGACTAGAGGTGAAGGAATGTCGTTTCTGAATGCCGTTTTTTGCACAGGTGATGAGGAACATCAGAGTGCAAAGCCGAGGGAGTCAGATGCAGAGAGCAGTGATTTTGAGGATCGCTCGTTCGTGAAAGAGGAGGCCCAATCACAAAGCGAGGGTTCATTTGAGAATGGCGTTGAGCAAGAGGTAGACGGGAGCGAGTATGATTCAGGTATTTCTGCAAGTGAACTTATGAATGTATCATCTTAAACTCTTTTTTTTTTGTGACTATGCTACTTTTGCCTTGATTCGAATGTTTATATACGACGATGAGGGCCCTATTTGAGCAAAATTGAGAGATCTTCGTTTTGTTTTTCAGGAGCTGTCGCAGGCCAAAGCGAAGAGCTTGTAGGAGGTGCTGTCTCCAACGGTGCCACTGCGACAGACCCTCAAATCTCTGATGTAGGTGACGGAGTTGACGGCGGTGCGGACGAAGGAACTTCAATGGCTGTGGCAGAGGCCCCTCCACAGTTTGTGCATGGGCAGCTTGTGTGGGCAAAGTTTGCGAGATTTCCTTGGTGGCCTGCAGAGGTTCGTTGCAGTGTTTCTTTATTTTTATTTTTATTTCTATTTGTTCATTGAGAAGAAATTTGCGTACAGGAATTCAGCATTGGCACTGTAAGTCACAATTTCTTTTGCAGCAAGTTCTGTTTGTCAGTGGCCTTAATTGCTGGGTTTCCGCCATCAGCTTAGGTCATTCTATTTACAAAATTATGATTGGATGCAACAGATAATTAATGAGAGGACCGTCAAACCAGGTACTGGTGGTGCTCGACGATCCAATGCCGACGTTTTAGTACGCTTCTTCGGCACTTATGACTAGTTCGTGCTCCTCAATCCTTTTGCAAATGACTTTTAATATTGTCACTTTTTTTAATGCAAAAAATGAAGTCTTCAGAGGTAGTCTTTTTGTTGCTATTTGGGTTCGTTGTCTAACAAGTGCCTGGAATGGGACTTTTCGTCCTGCATGCGCATGGCCTACAGTTCATTGCAGATTTTGGTTATTGACAATGTGAAATTTGGTGTTGGGTGCAGTGGTTGGGTGGATCCAAAAGTTGGTTTGTCAGACTTTGACGTGGTATGTTTACAATTCTTGTTCCTTTCATGTCGTTTGATTTTGACACAGGCTTTTTTGACTTGTTTGTTAAATTGCTCCACCGTTTTCGATTGTTTCGTTTCTTACCATTTTCGATTCTCACTTTGAAGGATCATATGGTCCTGTTATTCTGTCGGTATGATGGAGACTAATGTTTCGCGTACTTTTTTGGTGGCTGTATTTATAGAAGCTCCAAGAGAGGAGTAAAATCAAGAAGAAAGCACTTCAGAAAGGGATCGAAGAGGTGGGAATCTGCTTGTTGACTATCTATTTTCATCCATATTCAACTTGTGAATACCATGTGCTGTCTGAGTCCTTTTGATATAGTGAGATTGATAGAATTTTATCAACTGCAGCATCTATTGAACTTTAATGAATGGATTCCATGCAGGCACTTGAGTTCCGCAAAACTGGAAAACTGCCAGACTCCTTTGCGGTTGATGTTATGGTAGAGCAAGAGGAGCCTAAAACACCGAAGGAGTCACACAGCAACGGTGTGTACTGGACCAAACCATTTTCACTGCCAAGTTGATTTTTCTGCATTATCCATTTTAAGTCAGCAATGCTTGAGTTGGTCACTCTTCACGTACAAAAGATAAATGTCAGCTAAATCGCTATGATTTGGTAGGTGTGGTCCTATGAGACTTCTTGCGGCGGACTGACTTGTTCTATTATCTCCTGTGCAATAAGGACCTGTCATTGATAAATGGCTATAAATTCAGCATTGCACTAGTTCAAAGATACAAAACGATGCTCAGTTCAATATCTGGATTGCCTGTGCAGGCATTCAAGAAAATGGTAATGGCCAGCAGTCTACCCCTGAAGATGAAGGGACAGAGCAAAGACGAGCTTCACGGAAACGGAAGCCTAAAGTTCTCTATGAGGTACACCCTCCGGAAATACACTCTGGAACCAGTGCTCGCACCTAAAACCAACTAACACTCTGGAGAATTTCAAATGCTTTCGCAAGAGAGGGAGTCGACCAAGTTTTGCTACTTGTAACTCAGCCTACTCTAGCGTGTCGAAATCTCCATAATTTGTGCGTTAAGTTCTCCTAATGTAAGGGTGGCTGTGAGGGTTTAACAACATGTTCAAGTTATGAACGGAGGAGTGTTATAAGGAGTGGCATTTAGAAATATCCGTGGCGAGTCTGGATGTGAATGGTATTTGTCGGACCCCATAATGCAAGATCACCTAATACTCAAGACACTGTCGATAGTAAAAATTGTCTAGTATCTGTAACTCACGGCCAAACTCCCGGTACTCGTCGCCTAATATCTCTATTGGGATGCAGGAAGAGGAGAGGGTACAACGGAAACCAGAGCGAAGGATGAGAAGGTTACGGATAATGCGGCAGCTCGGATTGGCTGCTCCTGCGGGATCTCCATACATTTTGGACATCGGAATGTCAGTTTAGGACGCCAAGTTTATACCGACGTGACCTCGAATTTTTGGACTTCTTTTTGGTAAACCAGCCTGGCCCTAGGACATGCTGGTTCAAACATTACATAAAAGCAGTTGCCTAGCATACTCTCTTAGAAATTTGATGCGAAGTTTCGTCTCTGTCCTTATTTTTCTTCATTATAGAGCAATCGCAGTTGGTTACCGCACCGGAACTAAGGATATCTCCAGTTTTAGCAAGTAAGGATAATCCCAGGTAAAATAGATTCATGATTCTGTATGTTACAAAGGGAGAAAGTCCTCGCAAATCATTTGACTAGGGGTCTTCCTCAATGTAATACTGATCTCTTGCGTAGTGTACAAAGACGCATATTGCCCACCTTTTGCAAGTAAAGTGGAGTGCGTCCCCTCCTCAACTAACTCACCACCGTCTAACAAGAAGATGCGATCCGCTCGTCTCACTGTTTCAAGCCGATGCGCAATAACAAATACCTGCAAACAATAATGTAATCCAATGTCAATAAAATCACTAAATAAAAACTCTAGGGCTGAGATAATAAAATGTCTAATCAAACTCACAATTACTTTGCGGATATCTCTCGAAAGAGCAAGAAAAAACTCACAGTGTGGTCAATCATGAGCCCCTCCAAGGCTTCCCTTACAAGCTTCTCTGACTTGTTATCGAGAGCGGAGGTCGACTCATCCAGTATCAGAATCGAAGCACCTTGGTATACTGCTCTAGCAATTGCCAACCTGAAAAAAAGAATAAAAAAGGAATATGACAGCTCATTTTGAAGTGAAAAAAAAGAGGGGATGTCCTACTGAAACTCCAAGTGGCTTATCAAATAACTCTTGTGGAAAGCTAGAGAGGGGACATAAGAAAGGGGGAGGATATTCCACCATTTTTTTTTACTAGAAAACACACCTTTGGCGTTGGCCGCCACTGAGAGTTGTGGCACGGTCGCCCAAGTGTGTGTTATAACCATCCGGAAGAGCGTTGATGAAGTCTTCAGCGTTCGCCATTCGTCCAGCTCTTTCTATTCTCGCCATGTCCAGCGCCTCGCTCATGTCTCCATAGGCTATATTCTCCGCCACGGTTCCAGTGAACAGCGTCTGTGCTTCCAGTTATGACCACCAAGTCGGTCAGGCAGTCACTCTGAACAATGCAAGGAGAGGGGGTAACAACGACATAGTACCGTTTCTTGAGGAACGATTGCAACGTGCTTTCTCAAACTCCTCAGGTCGAAGTCGCGTATGTCCTGTCCATCAATCTTAATACTACCTGCACATGTTGAAATCCAAACTCAAATGGTACTGCTGTGGATTTGCCACCATCAGGAAGGAGGAGGAGGTTTATCCAGCAGCCGGTTGTTACCTTCAACAGGGTCGTAGAGGCGGAGCAGCAGCTTAGCTAATGTGCTTTTGCCACTTCCTGAGGGTCCTACAAGCGCCACCGTCTCTCCCGCACGCACTCTCAGGGAGAAATCCTTGAGCACCCACTTGGAAGTGTTCTTGTACCGAAACCCAACGTTACAGAACTCCACTTCCCCGGCGACCTTGTCCAGCTGCTTTTCCGTGCTCTTCTCCACCACCTGAATCAAGAGATCAAGGTGAGAACAACATGTACTAGGGATTAAGACTTACAAATCCAGTGACTGATTTGGTCTCACCTTCGTTTCGAAGTTTGTCAAGTCAAAAAGTCGTTCGATTGCTGGTTCACCTTGCTTGAGCTCATTGTAAGCTTTACCCATAGCCTGGTGACGGAACAAACCAAGAGAAAAAATGAGTGTCTTCAACAAATGGGGATGGTTCAACCTCGGGAAACTCGTAACGATCAGCCTCAGGATGATTGAAGTGGAACATTTTCAAACACATCATTTTTTTTTATACCTGGATGGGTTCAATGAGAAGAACCAACGATGTGACAAAGGCTACCATACCGGCGCCGTCGAATTTTCCCTGTGAGATGACCCACGTGCCCACACCAAAGAGCGCAATCGCTGTCGCTGCGTAGACAGCAGTGATGACTTCAGGTATGAAAGCCTTCATCCTCTTCTTCCCCAGATGCGCTTGCCAGTCCGCCTTGGCGAGATCCTCAAACCTTCTCCCCTCAAAGGCCTCCGCTGCATGTGATTTCACCACGAACATCGCTGGGAGCACCTGAGGTACATCAAAGAGCACAACTTAAACGAATCCCTGCTAAAACACACACAGCAATAGCTGTAAACCCGTTGTTTCATGTGACAATCTCACATGTAAAATACCATACAAAATCAGCAACAACAGCATGGTCATAAACCCCTCCACACCTCAAAAATCTCAGACTCCGTTGTCTGATCCTTAGCTTGATCAGACAGGTCTACTACGCACCTCGTTTAAATATGCAGAGATACCAGCAATGCTTGTTTGAGCAGTCTTTGAAAGCTGTCGTAACTTCTCCCCCAACATTGCTATGACAACAAACATCAAAGGAACCACCTGAAAAAGTAATGAGCACACGCGAATAATGGATTAGAACTCCCACGTAAATAGCTCTTTCCAACATAGAAGTGATCTTTGGAGTATTGTTTTCTACAAAAACACCGTCACTGGAAGGGAAAAAAAAAAAAGAGGAAGAATTCTACTTACTGAAATGGTTGCGAAAGAGAGGAGTGGACTCAACGAAACCATCCGGAAGCCCATAGCACCGAGCTGAAGCGCACTGGGGACCAACATCTGCACACTCATGATATTCAACAAATCTCATCACATATTGATACATCACAATAATGCGAAATAAACAAAGAATCATGCACACAAATACCGAGCACATCCTCAGATTTTTCTCACATGTAGGAGAGAATGGACCGTGTCGCCGACGTCCTCGGCCTCCGCTGTCAACCGGAACGCGACGTCGCCGGCGGCCGCGCCGCCTTCGAAGTAGTCCATGTCGCGGCGCAGCACGCGCTCGTACACATGCGCGCGCAGCTTGAACGTGATCTTGAGCGCGGCCTCCCACAGGAGCGCCTGCTGCCAGAACTGCGCGACCGAGCGCACCATGACGAGCGCCAGCACGCGGCCCGCGCGCGGCAGCAGCCGCGCCATGTCGCCCTGCGCCAGCAAGCTCGACAGGCTCCCGATCTGCGGCACCGTCAGGAACAGCGCGCCCACGGCCACCGCCGTGCACATCCACCCCCGCAAAATCGTCCCAAGCTCCGCCATGATGAACGGCTCCACCAGCGGAAACGTCCTCCGCAGCGGAATCACGTATCGCCACACCGAAGAAGAAGAAGAAGAAGAAGAAGCAGCAGCAGCTGAAACCCTATGTCTCCTCAAACTCCTCCATCTCCTCTTCTCCGCTCTCTCCTCTTGCTTCCTCCACACAAACCTCGCAGAATTCCTCGAAATCCCACACTCAGAGACCGCAATTCTCTTCTTCTCGTGCTGAATTCGTAATCCTCCGGCGTTGTAGCTGCTTGCAGACGCGAAATCTCTGTAATCTCGACACCCTATCGAGCTCATCTGCAACATCGCCATTGTTCCTGTGACGCTCATCATCTCGTCTCCTCACATCTTCAAGTGAGGATTCTTCTTCACGTCTTCCTCACCAATTGCGCTCCGATGTTCCCTCTGATAAAATGTCATAACAACCGTAAAAGTGTAGGATTGTGAGGTGAAGATCAAATTGTCAGCAAGCCGTGTGCCTTGGCAAATAGTGTTGCTCTGGAGCAGGGCATAAGGAATTTCACAGGGAAGCGAAACCCTGAGGATGAATTTCTGTGTCTGCAAGGAAGTTATGAGTCGCATATTCCTGATCTTTCTACAGCTTTTGCTTTTGCTGAGTGTTTAGGATTTCTTGAAGGAGATGAGTATATGATCTGTCGGAGTCGAATGTTCCTGATTTCTTAAGTGTTTAGGGGTTAGGGTTTCAGTAGGATTTAGGGACTATGAGGGTTCAGTGTCTATGACGGTTTAGGGTTTCAGTAGGACTTAGGGTCTACAATGATTTAGGGTTTCAGTATTTAGGTTTCAGTTTAGGGCTCAAGGTTTTTCGGAAGAAAAAGTCTGGTGTCCTTTGCTTTCAGGGATTTAGGGTTTTAGAACTAAGGATTCAGGGTTTTTCCAAAAGAAACCGTCTGGTGCCCTTGCTTTGTAGGATTTAGGGTTTAGGTTCAGGGTCACGTTCCTGAACCCGAATCCCAAACCTTAAACTCTACAAAATCTGATTTTCCCCTGACCTAACCCTGAATCAGGGTCACGTTCCTGAATTTTTCCATGTCTTTTATATGAGCAAGGTGTTAAGAGCTGCACGGTACACACTGCGAGATCGTAACCCCTGAAACCCTAACCCTAAAGTTGCGCAGCGAGATCCTCTGAGGAAGACAGAGACGAGTAAGACAGACAGGGCTTCATTTTATTCCGGTTTTCACTGATAAGGACATGAACAATGAGATGAAATACCCGATTCGGGGAAGACATAAACAATGAGCTACTACGTTACAGATTCGCCTGGGCTTCTTGCTCCTGGCAGAATTCCACTTGGTTGTAGTAGAAGTAGGAGTTGGGGTTGAGGGTGTCCGGATGGATGGCGTCGTACCCGAACCCCTTGCACCGCCCCTTTACGCGCGCCAGGCACACCTCCAGCATCTTCAGCATGGTGGGCCGCTTCAGGAAGATGGGCTGCTCCCGGAACTCCCGCAGCGGCATCCACTGCAAAATCATCATGTTAGAAAGCGAGGAGAGAAGAGGAATGTGATTGAAGACTTCATTCCAAATGTTGGGTTACAAGGGAAGATAGGTTGAAGTACCTTGGCTGCTTCGATCTCTGACTCTTGTGCTACAATCTCACTTGAGGTTGGACGAAGTATGCATAAAAAGAATAAATCTGACTTGTCGAAAACAACTTGGTGTCCTTGCCTGGGGGGGAGAACAATGTCAGCTCAAGTTCTGGTATAAAATGTGGAAGTAATCAAATAAAGTGAGGGGATTAACAAGAGAATTCCTTTTTATTAGTTTATAAACAACGTTATTTTTTCACAAATGAAAGGATATGAATACAAAATACTTCACCTGAATCCCACGACCTCCAAAAACTGAGCATCTACCTGTTGATTTGACATGTCCCAAGCAATGTTAACAAAAATATTTCCTTCTAATTGTTATATAATCACACTAGGCACTAGGTAAAATCTGGGCAACAGGCAGTTTCACATACCCCTGTTTCTTCTTTCACTTCTCTGATGGCTCCATCAAAAATATCTTCTCCCTGTTAGATAGAAGTCCTTGTTAGAGTGCAAAAGAGGGATATCCTATTGAAAAATCAGATAAGATTCAAGGTTATTAATGGCTAAAATAGGAACAAACCTGGTTGGTAATCCCAGTAGGCATCTTCCAGACTCCAGTGCCTTTTAAAGGACCGGTCTTCTCCTGGACTACCAATATCTGGTCCAAAAGATAACCAACACAGTTCAGTGACAATCAAAGCTTCAGATCATGCATCCACCAAAGCGGTAACTTAACATTCTAAAACCTCTTGCATTGTTAGAATTCATTTCTTCTCATTCCTACAAAACACAAACAAGGATGTACAAGAATACCAAGGTGCTACTATTCACCAAAAGTTTTGGTTGTACCTCATTTTTGTCATTGAGAACAAAGGCGCCGACACCCACTTGATGGGTTGCATTGGGTGGAAGAGTGCAAGGGCCATCTGGAAGCCACAAGGTGAGCATCAGGTATGTTGGCTCGGCATGGTGATACCGAAACCCGGCCTGCACCACCACCAACTTCGTTACTAATTTGATACAAACAAACCCTAAACTCCTGCTAAACACTGCCAAAACAAGAGGTTAGAGGTTGACGTTACAAATATACAAGTAAGAATCACAACACTGGTGCCTCAAAAGGCTTACCGCAACCGCAGCCTCAACCAAGTTCACATTTTCTGTTGGCAGCTTTAGCCATATACCACGCTTCCTCTGCAACACAATTATCAGAGGTAGTGTTAAAGATTAAGAGATGGAAATACAAGGCAGAGAGTTTACTAGTTGGAGACCATCAAACATGATCAATGCCTGATCGAATCCACAACCACTTAGCGGATTGAATCTCTATTGCGTGTGCATAGAACTTGCTGAAAGTGAGATTTTCGTTAAGCTTATTGCATCACTTAGTAACAAAACAAAGAGAAACGAACCACAGCTGACAACTTCACTGCAGAAGGTATTGAATCCCTGAGATATCTGGAAGAATTCTGAAGAGTGTAGAGGAGGAAGAACAGAGACTGTAATATTCTGACAACCATCTCGAAGTGATGAAAACCAGTCCACATGATGAATCCACCAATCTTCTTTGTGAAAGAATAAAACAACCTTGGAAGAAGAAGAAGAGATTCGGGTACCTCTCTTCTCCACTGAGCAATTGAGGCTGAGAGAGACTTCTGGAAGGAGGAGCCATCGCAGGGCAAGCTGCGAGGATCCACGATGACGCCCTCGTAAGAGTCGTAGCGCCCTGCGAGAGTGGCTTCTTCGCCTCCTTCTTCGCGCGTCCTCCTCACCGGCGATGCAGAAGACGCGAACTCGTCGTCCGGCGGAGGAAACGCCACTCCCGACGACACCACTTCTCCGGCCGTCGTCGCTTCTCCTCCTCCTGACATCATCCTCGGCGCTGCAACTCGAAATCCCCGCGCTTCAGTTGGTCAATCACGCGAAAAAGAATTCAAATCTTGCAATTCCACAACCTATAACGGCAAAAGCCCTGCTCGGAAAAAGTGAATTGATCCTTGAATTCGCCTCAGAAACTCAATTTCACTTCCAGATTCCGAAAAGGGAAGAATAATGCTTCCAATTCCAGAAGCAAAACCTCATCAGAACTGGTTTTCAAACAACAAATTGGTTTCTGGAAGGGCAACCGTGCTAGAAAACGCACAAGATCATTGAGTTTCTACCCAAAATTCAATCCGAAATCCCTGAAAATGAAACGATCTCCTACACTACACACAGAAGTGGGAACTTGATGAGAGATTTGTTTAGGAGTAGACTAAAAAAGGGCATCCCTGCTCCAAAACGAACAACAAAAACTGGAATGATCGTTGAATTTCCACTTCCCACCTCGGAATTTCACCTCCCAAACTTCACGGAAAGGTGGAGTGATCTCCTACGTCGTATTACCTGTCGGCGAGTTCCAAACTGCAATCCCACGATTCAACTTCTTAGTAGAAGAGGACGGTGTGGATCCCGACGCCCAACGCCCAACCCACGAACCAGAGACCGCAAGAATGCGACTGCAATGGTTGCACAACGAAATGCACACCATCGCTAAAGCACGCACTGTTGCGAAATCGTCACAGGCAGCCAAGCTCACAGGCTCGCATCGTTCTTCTCTTGTCCATGTACTGGTTACAACGGGTATCAGAACGGTATCGTAAAAACATAGCGTGGTTATCACAGGGGTATCAGATGAGGACGGCTACCTGGGAAGGGGAGAGGGAGGTGAATGAGTCGGGTAGGAAGATGGGTATGGCATGTGTGTCGTGATGGTATCACCTGGTTGTTACACCAGTATCACCATGGTATTACGTAGATATCATCAATCGTGTTTTATGGGTATTGGAACAGCTGGGGGAGGGGAATGTACGCGGGAGGTAGATGTGGGGATTTTCTGGATAACGAAGAATACTTATTTCATTTCCGGTCTGCTTTAATCTTTTTCTCGTTGCGAATTCACGTCTTGACTTTTGTAAATTAGAATAGGTTGGCCGAATTAGAGTTACTACACTAAACACTGAATATAGTGTAGAGGGATTATTGATGTAGATCACTCACACTAATTTCCATCAAAGCATGTGCATGCCAAGTTCTGATTGGGTATTTGTTCTCAAGCAAGTGTGTGTCAATCAACAATTGCATGTAAATTTTCATTAGTGTAGAAAATTTCAAATAGTCTAGTCTACACTATATTCACGGAACGGTGTAGTAAAGTCGTCATTAGATGTTGGTTTTCTGTAAATGATTAGAAATCTCTTACTAGCATTAAGCCTATAGGGTTTTTCTTGAATGAACGTCCGTTGGGCCTCACACGGTCCCCGTCCCCGAGCTCCCGGGCCTTACCTCCCGCCATACTTGAGTGGGAGGCCCGCCGTACTGCCTGCATGGTCATAGGACGCGTCGGATTTGTAAAAAAAAACCCTTTGGGCTTTGAGTAATATGAGGCCCCATTCGCAATGCCTCATATTGTACAATTAGATGTGGAAGAGTTTGGTAGTGAATTCTTATTAACCCTTAGATGATCGTTGATGACCACAAGTATGATCAGTTTTGATATTGAAATGGCCTTCAAATGATAGATGTTAGCTTAGTTGAAGAATCTTCAATCCAAAGGTGTATGTCTTGCTGAATTTTAATACACTTTTTGTATTCTTCAAAGTAAATTATGTGACCATGTATACGGTTGCCGTGGATCGTTTAATCCCTAAACTACCAAGCCATTTTCAAACCAAAAACACTTCAAAACTGCTCGATTTAGTGCAATGAGTAAGGAAGAAAACCAAAACTTTTATTTCTAGTTTCAACCGTGGAATCTCAATTAAGACTTATGAAGTAACATATTCACATAATGTCATGACCTTTGACCGCACGGACTGAAAGATTATAGTGTTTGATGTACAGAAAAGGGTTCATTTTCATCCCTGCATTTTGATTTTCTTCCCTGCATTTTGTAAATCAACAGACTTTGAGTTCACTTGGTGGCCAATTTTTGCATCTACACAAGGTCTAAATTTTTTACCACCATGTTAAGCATGATATTAGTTCCTTGTACAAAAGAAGAAGAAGAACGCCGGTCCCCGAAGGAGGCCGGCGTGAGTAAAGTGTCCGTTCATTCCACCACTAAGTCCATGCCCACCGGGCATGGGTTAGGTTCCTTGTACACCAATTCTTAGGGGTAAAGAAAGAGTGTAGCATATTCAAAAAAATTGTGCAAGGAGTAGAGGTTCAAAAATTGTCAATCCATGTTATATTTTTTTGTGAACTTAGTATGATTTAGAATGAGAATTCAAATGGTCAATGAAAAATTTTACACCACATAATGCCATGGGGAAATTAAAAGTAAACAAATATGAAGATCTCTAAGTTTTATGTGGAAAGGATGAAGATTTTTTTGTACCTTGCGTGACAATGTGCAACAGTGTGTGAAAATGTTTGACTTTGATTAATATGCTTTTCCCAGTAAAGACAAGAGGTTTTTTTTTATAATATGACAGGAAATAATATTATTTGCTAGTGATATAAATATCACATTCAATAGAGTGTCCTAATAAAAGTTTTTGGAGTTGACCGACGTGCCCGTCCTCCCCATTTGAACTTCAGAACTCTATAATTTTTTTAAAAATTTAATGTCAGATTTGGGAAAACATTGGACTCATACAAAAGCTTTTAGTAATGTCCATCTATAGTGAAAATTTCAAAAAATCATGTTATAAATTGACACAAGAAGAACCTACCCGAACCTTTAAGAGTTCCTTGAGGGACTCTTGGTAATTTAGGGGTTAATCCCTAAACGACCAAGACATTTCCCCCTCAAAATCACTCCAAAACTGCCATTTTCAACGCATTCAAGACGAAATGATACAAAATGTTTTTTCTGAAAATTTAACCGTAGGATCTTCTACTAGAGTTGTATAAGAGTGTGGTGAAAATTTTGGTAAGTTTGACCGCACGGACTGAAAGATATCTGCCTTTGAAGTGAGACAAAACCTCTTTTTGAGGTCATACTAAACTCCTTCAACAAACTTCGACCACCTTCTATGGCAACTTTTTGCACTAAGGGCCGTGAATTTATTATGTTAACTTAAAAAGGACCATGTTAGGCACATGTGCACCAAATTTTAGAAGTAGAAGAGGTGTAAAAGATGTCTTAAAAAATCCTGCAATGCAACTATGTGTTGAGAATCAACAATATACTTTATATTTTGCATATATCATATCCTTCTCAAATTTTTGAAATTCACAAATCCGTACAGTAGATGCAAAGATCTCAATTTCTTTTCGAAGAGGACATTTTCTTTTTTAGAAATGGACAAAAACTCGAATTTCTATTGAATATAGAAGTTATTAAAGTTTTGTGACAATATTTGTTAGATGTCACACTAAACTGCTGCACTATTTGTATATGTAAGTGAAAATAAATTGTAACTTTTGAACCGTAAGTCAAAATTCTACAAAATTTGTGTCTACGCCAAGCTAATTAAAAGTTGTCCATTCTATACAAAATCTCATAAAATAATGCCCAGATTTGAGCACGTGGTACCCTACCCAAACTCAAATTGTCCCCCAAAGGGACTTTGGTCCTTTAGGGGTTAAGGAATTAATATGGAAGAGTTTGGTGTAGTTTTAGCCACCTTTGAGAGAGAAGAAGGGAGAGATCATGCATACCATAAATTTTAGATGCCTTACTTTTCATTGAATTGATTATTGAAATTTAGAACTTTTTAGGAATATTTTAAATGAGAAACGAGGTCAAAACTTTTGGTATCTTTGCCATACTTTACAAATAATTATATTTTCCAAAAATATCTATAATGAAAGAATATGGTATAAAATTTCAGAAAAAGTGTTTGTATTAAAAATCTTTTCAAATGAATTCTCATTTTTTATTTGAATTCTTTTCCAAATATCCAAAAAAATATCACCAAAATATCCCCAAAATTCTAATATATGGTTTGTTATCCATTTTACTATTAAAAAAAAAAAAAATTCCTTACTTCAACTTAATCAACAATGGAAACCAACTGCTAGTTACAAAAACTCCAAAACAATATGGAAATAGACAAACCTGAATTCTAAGCAAATTTTAGTTTATATTTATATGTTCTAGCCTATAATAGTGAAATAGAAATAGACAAACCTAGAGCCCAACTAAATTTTTTATATTGTAAAGAAACAAGTTTGTGTATAATCAAGAAAATATCAAACTCCCACTTTCCAAGTGCTTCAATATAAACTTTATGACAATGTAGTAACATGTCCATTCTTCTTAAAGCACTTAAAAATACTTCGTAGTCTTAAGATCCAAATTTAAAAGAAGGAATGAAGGATAGCATGTCCTTTTTCAAGTCCTAATGACATACCTAGTTCCCTATTCCCAACACACACTTCATACATGTGAGTCCACACCCTCACATTATCATTTATCATCATTATCAACAACCTAGAAATACAAAATTCATACTTTTCATACGATACTTTTATTTTACAGTATCTTTTGGGTACGGTTACGTTTTATACGATACTTTTGATACGGTTTTGTACTGTGTGACACGGTTCCTTGAGACAAGGACGGATTCCTTCTTCTATTTAGGGTTAGGGTTTTTGCATATCGAATCTCCGCACGAGTTCGCGGTTTGTCGCTCTCGACGAAGCTCCCTGCCTCGCTCGATCCTCGCTCAGACTGAGCCAAAACAAAAACGATTCCGGAAGAATCAGTTTGCAGAAAACTGTCACGAATTTCTCATGAGCCTCGCACTCTTATGAAGGTCGCGTCTCGCCTGATCACTTTCCTCACGAAATCATCGCACAAAACCAGCTCCATTGGTGCATGGCGTGAGCGAGGAGGCGCGGGGTGGCGAGTGCAGGGGAGTGCCGGAGTCGCTGCGGAGGAGGAAGGGGAGGAGGAGATGGAGAAGAAGCAGCAGCAGCTGCAGCACCGCGCGGGGAAGAAGAAGGGCGGGCCGCCTCCGGAGGGGTCGCAAGCGGAGCCGACGATCCTGCGCGAGGGCGAGGCCGACATTCTGCTCCACGGCAACGACGTCTTCTACAACAAAGCGCAGGTGAGGGACGAGGATTTCTTCGTCCTCGTGTTTTTTTTTGGTTTTTTAGGGTTTTGAGTTTTTTTTTGTTTTTGTTTGTGTGTGTGTGAAGATCGTCAACCGGGATTTGTCGATTGCCGTGCTGCGCGCGTTCGCGGTGAAGCGGCAGGAGGAGCACGAGGAGAGCTTGGCGAAGAAGGCGTTGCGGTTGAAGAGTAAGGCTGTGAATGGCAGGAAGGAGAATGGCGAGGAGGCGAAGAAGAGTAGTGAGGCGATGGCGGAGGAGCAAGTGAAGGAGGAGACGAGCCTTTCGGAGAAGGTTGCAGAAGAGCAAGAAGAAGAAGAAGTGCCTGCAGCTGCTGCTCCTCCTGCTCCTGTGGAACCTGTAGTGGAAGAGTCCAGAATTGCGAAGCCTCTGCACGTTCTCGAGGTATTGTGGCGTCAGTTTAAGTTTGTGACGTTGTTTGGATGTTAGTTTGTGATGTGAGTTTAGGTGTGAGTTTGTGACGTTTTTCGAGGTTTGTGGTGTGAGTTTTACTCTTTTGAGCAATGAAGATCCAATTGTGCTGTGAATGCAGGCTTTAGCAGCTTCAGGATTGAGGGCGCTTCGGTACGCTAAAGAAATTGAGCAAGTTGGGTCGGTGGTGGCTTGTGATAACGATAAAGGTACGATGTGTGCTTAGGTTTAGGGTTTGAGTTAGTGGACAGTGTGTTGGATGTGACGGCCTCATGATGTTTTGCGTTTTCTGTAACCTTGCAGAGGTGATTGAGGCCTGTGAACGCAACATATGCTTAGGTTATTTATGCATCAGGGTTTGAAATGGTGTTGTGTGGAATTCGGAGTCTTGTGCACATTTTGATGTTTTCTGTGATCCTGCAGTGGCGGTTGAGGCCTGTGAACGCAACATACGCCTGAATGGAAAGGTTGCCTTGGCGAAGGTGACTGCGAATCACGCCGATTCACGCATCTACATGCTCTCTCACGAGAAGGAGTTCGATGTGGTTGATCTCGATCCGTATGGTTCACCGTCGATTTTCTTGGACTCAGCGGTGCAGTCTTTGTCCGAAGGGGGACTTCTGTCGTGCACGGCGACTGACATGGCTGTGCTTTGTGGAAACAACGGTGAAGTTTGCTACTCCAAGTAGGTCAACTCACCTTGTCCTACTGCTAGTATCTCCACACGTTACTCTTGAGAACTCTGCTTTGTTCCGTCTCTTGTTGAGTTCAGAATTCGGGATTGATCGATTGGATTTGACAGATATGGAGCGTACCCACTGCGAGGCAAGTACTGCCATGAGATGGCTCTCCGGATCCTTCTAGCCAGCATTGAGGCCCATGCTAACCGCTACAAGCGGCATATTGTGCCTGTGCTTTCACTCTCCGTGGATTTCTACGTACGAGTATTTGTTCGCGTTTACACGTATGTACACGACATTATTGTCTCATCTTGCTATCCGTTTGCTTTGGGAGTTTTGTCATTCTGAAGCTGTTGGATTAACCCGTTTTTCTTATTTTCTCAAATTACATGTCGAAGGACACTCTTTGTGGCTGTTGAGATCATGTTTACATATGAAATTCCTCGTTGTATCTTGCAGATCAGCGAGTGCAATTAAAGAGTCGCCTAGCAAGCTCTCCTATGTGTACCAGTGTGTTGGATGTGATACCTATCACTTGCAACCTGTGGGAAGGGTTGCCACAAGGCAAGGCAGCACCCGTTACATGCCCGGAACTGGCCCTGTGATTCCTCCTGATTGTAAGCAGTGCGGCAAACACCACAATATGGGAGGTCCAATCTGGTCTGCTCCAATTCATGACTCAGAGTGGGTCGATGGCATGCTTAAAAGTGTGACCGCAATGAAGAGTCGGTATCCAGCTTACAATAAGATTCACAGCATCCTCACGGGTGTTTCAGAGGTGAGCCAGACATACAAGCTGCGCTCGATGTAATGTATGGCTACCGTCAGGTGTTGAGCTGTGTTGTTGCTGGTCGTTTTTGTAACCGTGAGTGTGATTCTCTAGAAGTATATCAGGCAATTCTGTTTTCTATCTTTTCAGGAATTGAACGACGTGCCGCTTTACGTGAGTCTGCATTCTATGAGTGCTACGCTCAAGTGCACCCCTCCATCAGCAACACTCTTCCGGTCGGCTGTCGTCAATGCCGGGTACCGCATTTCAGGCTCACATGCTAACCCATTAGGATTGAAGACGGACGCCCCAATGGGAGTTCTCTGGGACATCATGCGATGCTGGGTAAACCTTTCCTTCCCCTTTCTTGAAGGTCCTCTGTGTTTCTGAAAGAGTTGTATGAGCAAATCATGTAATTTACTCCATTTCTTTTGAGTTCAGGTAGAAAAGAGGTCCTACATTACTATGTGGAGAGAATAGTGACACTTGAGATGGAAGGAAGAAGTAACCTTTGATTGAGTCATGTTTTTCTAACCTTGAGAGTAGTCATGTCGGTCTGCATGTGCGATTCCGAGTTTCAGAGTATGGAAGTCGAGCAAGTTCTTACACATGTTGGGGATTCCTTCACCATATGTGCAGGTGAAAGATCATCCTGTGAAGGAGAACTCCGCAGAGACCCCAGGAAAAGTGATCCTGAGTAAAGAGCCTGAACTCGAGGTACGTATCGTGCACCTTTCGTCGTACACATCTCTCTCATCTGGTGCACCATGCTCATCGACTCCCTCTTTTCCTTCCACAGGCGAACTTCAAGAAGGTTCAATCTGCCACAAGCAAGGCGCTGGCTTCCGGCGTAGCCCGGTTCCTCCCCAATCCCGAAGAGTTCTGGGGCCCCAAGCCTAGGGCAGGCCGCCATCTCACCAGCAAGCACATCGCATCTCACGGTGCGGCGTTCGTGAATGGCACCCTCGCTGCAGAAGGCAAACCACCAATCGATGTCCCAGCTCCTGCAGATGAAGAAGCTCCGGAAGCCAAGCGCCAGAAGGTGGACGAGTGTTGATAGAGAGGTTGTAGTAAGTTATTCCCTTCGAGGCACACCTGAAATTTTGATCATCCTGGCCCATGACGTCGATGTTGCACGGCCATTGTGTCTCAGAACCAAAGCCCCCATGTTTTTGTAGACAAAACTTGTACACTTCCAGACTTTTTCTTCTTAGTTCCCATCAACCGATTTGAGAGTGGAGTGATCAATACGATACGAGTCTGCTATTATTGTGAGAAAGGAGTCTTATTCAATTTAAGCTCCCAAGTTTCTGTTGATTTTCCATCTGCTCCGAAATGAAAGAAAACTTTGTCTCAAACTGATCCACCAAATGCCGAGGTGTAAAGGATTCGAAAAGCTGATGGACCGTGAAAAGAGGTCCACTAACTCATCA
The DNA here is from genome assembly GCA_963971425.1 of Bryoerythrophyllum caledonicum. Lineage (NCBI taxonomy): Eukaryota > Viridiplantae > Streptophyta > Bryopsida > Pottiales > Pottiaceae > Bryoerythrophyllum > Bryoerythrophyllum caledonicum. The sequence continues at coordinate 4,070,373 of OZ020514.1, forward strand.
CCCCAAAAGCGATGAGGTCACTTCCATCTCCCTCACAAAAAAAACAACCAAGTTGTTGCTCCAGAGTTGCCACTTCGCAGCTCAGATTGCTAGTTTGCGACCTCCACTTGGCCATCGCCAGTGTTTTCTTATGGAGGATTTCATTTTCTGCAGAGTTTGAGGATGCTGATGACGAGGATGGGAGGCGCGACGATGCTGCCAATTCAAGCGATTCCTGTCTCGACGGTGCGCATCGGCACGTTGTTTCAGACGAGGGCGATTGCGAGGTTAGGGTTTGGGGGTAGTGCGCGATTAGGGTTCGTGGTGTGTTGTAGCAAGGGGGGCGACAACGCGGAGAGCGCGAGCTCCTCCTGGGGTGATGGGAGCGAGGTGAGCAGGCTGCGGCGGGAGAATTCGGAGCTGCGCGCGTCGCTGGCGGAGCTGTCGCAGTCGCTGGCGTCGATCTCGTCCGCATTGGCGGAGGTGTCGCGCGCAGTGCAGCTCGTGGCCAATGCTGTGGACTGCGGCAATCCCTCGCCCTCGTCCTCGTCCTCGGCGGAGAATGGCGTCCTGGGAGTTGCAGCTACTACTTCCCCTACTCCAGAAATTGGTCAAGAGATTGCTGCTGGAATACGAGTACGCAGCTTTCTCTTCCGAATCCATTCCCTTGTGATGGTTCTGTGGCTCCGTTTTCTTTGAATCTTGACCTAATTCGAGTTGTTTGCAAATTCACCCAAGAGTTTGTAAGAGATTTCGTCTTTCAATCAAGTATGAAAGAGCTTCGGTGACCTTCAAACTCACGTTAGAAAGCCGCCTTTGAGAGTTCATGTTGTACCGTGAATCTTAGTAGCCGCGTTTTTGACTGTTTGGGGCTGATTTTCATGCTGTAAGATGGGAATAGAGATCACAATTCATGGTTTGTTTGATTCACTTTACGAATGACTTCAGTGTATGTGCGAATTGGGCCCTTTTTATTTTAGGATCCACCCACTCCTTTTCCGAGCATTGAGGAATCGGAGTTTGAAGCAATTCAAGATCCGGTGCAAGCTCAACTGATGGAGCAGAATAGGAAGGCGCACAATCTAGCGTATAGGTTGCAGCAAGCGTTTTTCCAGGCTCGGATTGAAGGTTTGGGCAAACCGTTCCAGGTATTCTCCTTCTCTTGACGTTAATCCTCACTCTTCATAGCTATTAGATCTATGGAAGAGCTTGGTGGGCTCTGAACCCAAGTCTTAGCTTTGAGAAGGAAGAACGAGAGGTCATGAATCTCAGCTGCCTTTTTCCTCCTTGAAATGATAATCGAGAGTTCTTTAGTGCTGTGTTGAAAACAAAAAATGAGAAAAGGGGTCAAAACTCACGATATCGTTGCCTCACTTTGGAAAGAACTTCCTTTTTTCTTTTTAGGTGATTAGCGAATGGTTGGTGGCTGTGTTTGTTTGTGTAGCTCGCGGCGGAGGATTTTGTGACAACTTGTTTGGAGGCGCATGCGATGGGCATTGGTTTGAGGGAGTTGCAGTTGCAGCTGATTTTATTGGAAGGTTCTTTGACGGGTGCTTTTGCAATTCAGAATCAGCGACACTTGGATGCCCCGGTCATGAGTGAGGTAAGCAAAAAAAATCATTCCAGGGCTTCATTTGTATAAGATGCTCTCTTTTTTCATTTTACAGTCACCTCTCATACTCATGGTAGAAACTCTTTCTTCACTCTTAAAGTCGGCTACAACTACTTTGACTCGAGTTTAGACTCATAATTCATTCATAATTGAAGGATAAGTGAGGAAAGACTACTCTTCGACTTATCTTTCCTCATGAAGCATCTTTATTTGTAATGTGCAGGAGAGTAGGGTACGATCATCATGGGTTCGTCTTGTTTATACGACACTGGCTGAGGTACCAACGGTTTCGCATCCTTGCTTTCAATTTCATGATAGATTGCACACCTGTCTCATTTTTTGGGAGGTCCTCCATTGCCTGCTTTTCTTCTTCTGTTGGTTTTAGGTCAAGGAAAGAAGGTCCCGGGTTGAACACACGGCTGGGAAAGAGAGGGAGCAACCTGACCCTTCGGATGGTTTTGTCAAAGAAGTAAGCTTGTCATCACTAGTTTTGTCGATTTGCTTGATGGAATATTGTTCCATGTTCATTCCCTGACATAATAAGTGCATTCTTTCTGTTTTTGTGGCAGTTGGTGACCCTAGCATTTGAGAAAGGCTATGATCTCGAGCGCGTCAAACTTGAGCAGGTGAGGGAGTTTCTTGTACTACAAACTGATCACTTGGGTAAAAAACAAGCCAATTTAACTCGGGGTTTCATCCTTCTGCAGAGTGTATCAGGGCCAGTAACCTCAACGGCAATCAAAACTATGCGACAGTGCACGTACTTGGTTTTACTGACCTTACAGAAGATAACAAACGATGCTTTGTAAGGTTTGCTGTTTTCAATGTAGATACTTCTTCCTCCCTTGGAAGGGGCGGGGAGATGTGTAACGCCTGTAATTTTTATCATGGGATATATGTGATCTGACCATTCAACCATCTCTCCCTGACTTGATGATATGGCAATGAAGAGAAAAAGCTGTGACATAGATCATGACCTTGGCCATGTAGTAATTGTCTTTGTTGCAGGGTAATCAATACAAGATCAGCACTTTCTTTCCCAGATTCCATGCAAAAAAGCACTACTAGCTTTGACTGAGTCTTTGGTCGCCACAGAATACATGTGGAGAGGGTGTGTACGTTGACTGAAGCCATCAAGGTGAGCACATGGAAAACCAAGGCACATGTACAGTTCGTCTCTGAAAAATTAAAGATTTAGGCTGAGGAGATTTTTCAATGCCAGGAGGATAAACGGTCATTCCTCTCACCCATGCTCTTTCCATCACTATTTATGGCTCAGTCACAAGGACACTCAAATATGTAGAGCTCCAGTACAGTACCATGAGGGCTTAATGATGCGCAGCTTTAGAGGTGTAGTGACGGTGAGGCACTGTTAGCAGTGCTTATAAGTTAGGCGCATTATAACTTATCAGTGGTATAACTTATGGGAGGGATGACCATTCTGTTGTAGCAGTGAATAATACAGATGACACTCCACAAACAACAAACGGTGATCAGAGAAAAGAAGAAGCATCCATAAAAAATGGTACTTACAAAACCACGAACAACAGGGAAAACTAAGAATTCCTTTCCTGGAGGTGCAAATTATGAGTAATAATCTAGCTACAAAGTGGTTCTAGTAGCTCCAGAGGTGGGGCTCCCAGGTGCTGGCCCCCTCCTCGCCATCCGTCTCAGTGTGATGCTCCTGAGGGGGTGGAATGCACATGGCGTCATACAAGTTGGTCAGCCCCCCGGGTCCGACAGTGAACATATCCTCCGCGCTATCAATATACACAGGCGGCTGGTAATGTCGCAAACTAGTCTCCACTGGTGTGTCATCAGCAATATTACATCTCATAACGTTGCTCGTCTCGACGTTGGTGTTCCTAGGCTCTTGTTTGCTGGCCTTAGTGGAGTTCCTGGTCCTCCGGGCCTGCTGCACCTCCGGTTCGAGGTCGGGCTGCTGCTGCTGCTGCTGCTGGTCGAAGGTGTTCGCGGCGAGCGTGGCGGCCGCTTGGATGGACTTGTCGCTCAGGTCCGCCAGGCGGGGCAGCGAGTGGGCTTGCTTGGGGAAGTTGAGCAGCGCGCCGCTCCCTCTCAACGCCAGAGCTGCTGCTAGGTAACACCATGATGGGAGTGTTATGTGTTCCATGATCCAACCTTTTGTAATCAAACTGATTGGTTGGATCTGAGAACTTGCGCCTTACCCTCCTTTCCTCAAAGTTCCTCCCAGCTAAGTCTACTGAACTGGTTCGTTTTTAGTACTTGAACTCTGTTATGAAGATCTAGCAGGTACTTGAAGTAGTCTGCGAAACTCTTGAAGGTGACTGTACTATCTATCCAGGAATAAATATGTCCGTTTTATCCCACGCTAAAGGTTTCAGTTATGAGATTAATCACTACTAGAATGAGGGAGTCTTCGAGCAATGTTTGCAAACAATTCTCGTCCAGAACGGCGACTTGTCCGAACGAACAATAGATTGCTTGTGACCAGTTACTAGGTGATTAATTTCCAGACGTGAGAACTAGGGACTTGGACTCGAAGTTGTTATCAAATTGACTGAAGTTTACAAACAATTAGACTTGTCCGAGATGATAGATTGTTTGTGAGCAGTTGCATCAAGATGGTGGAGGAGGATGAGGCGGAGGAGGTGAGACTAGGATGGTACCACAGTCGTAGGCGCGCGCGGCCATTTCGGCGGTGGCGAAGGAGCCGAGCCAGATGCGTGTCTTCTTCTTGGGCCGCCGGATCTCCGTCACCCAGATGCCCCAGGGCCGCTTCCTCACGCCGCGGTACACCGGGTGGCGCGTGTCGCCAGTGGCCTCCGTCTTGGCCTTCTTGCGCACCGACGTCGAGTCCGTGGTGCCGCTGCAGCTGCTCTCCTGTTTCCGGGACGACGTGGTGCAGCTCGAGTCCTCCTCCGCTCCGCTGCCAGCTCCTGCTGCTGTCTCCTCCTCCTCCTCGGCCTCCTCAGGGGAGCGGCTGCCATAGTAGTCGTACTCCGGATTCGACTCTGACATGGAGCAGGAGCTTCTCACAATCGAGGTTGCTTGCCTGCCGATCGACGACGACGTCGACTACTTTATTTCAGCTGCACCATTATCATCTCATAATGTCAATGCAAGCTCATAATCAGATAATTCGTGAAGAAGGTCGTTATCTGTAGTCCGGTGATGTTCAAGCAGTCCCTGGTTATGGAAGCTTATGTTTCATAATCAGGGGCTGCGTGCATATTACCAAGCTCATCATCTTCACTCAAATGAGTAGATCACGTCCCATAATCAAGGACCACAACCACATGTGTAACTTCCTTTATGATCCAACCATCAAAGCTATGGCTGGTGATCATGTGCAAGCAGCCCAGGCTAAATATGATAATCTATAACCTGTCCTGTGGCGAGACAAGGTTAACATCAATCTCATAATCAGGGGCTCCAAAGTTCACTCAATTAAGACAGTTACGATGAAAAATCTAACCATTATCCAAGGTAATGTGCGAGCAGAGTCCCCTGATTATGGAAATAGATATATAACTTGTCCTGTAACGAGACAAGGTTACGTCGCCGCTGCGTGCACATTACCATGTTCACTGAAATTCCAACCATTGACACGATGTCCTGTCATGTGCAAGCAGCCCCTGATTATAGAAACAACCAGCTGACATTTGTTCTTAGGGGCTGCTTGCACACCACCTAGACCATAGTTATAATTTCCATCACCTGAGAAAGTCTATGATATAGATTCTCTTGTTACATTATCTAGCAATGGCCATGCAAGTACGTCCCCCTCACTTTGGCAACATGGTGACGGAACAGCATCCATCAATTTACCTCTTGCGGTTGCTATTTGACGGTATGTCCCGGTCCATAGGCGCACAAGCAGCTGGCTCCCATCCCTTGGAAGGGTAAGTTCGCCACCACCACTCTTGTATGCTAGCATTCAGCAAGAAACCAGAGTCGCTTTGATGCCTGCTGCATCACCAAAGTGCCACACATATCAGTTCACAAAACACATCGACCACTTTCCTATCATGTGGCACCAATTCCAGCCTAGAAACATGACATACATGAATCACTTCAAGGCTGTTGGTGTGTGCCACGAATGAACCGAGACTACGTATGCAGCTCTAGAAGGAAATAAACATACAATACCGTTTGGGCAAAGAAGAAAACGTATTGGAAACTGACAAGGTGAACTGGTGGCATTCCTGGTGGCAGAGCGCACGAGAATAAGCACAGTAGTCTAGATGAGCGTACCAGTACAAGCTAGCTACTCCTCTCCGACAGATTTAATCCCACATCAGATGTCAACCTGGCTCTCGTCCTGGAAACGGTGTACAACAGACGCAGGGCTGATAAAGTCCTGTCTATCATTGGCAATTCGCAAGGACTCGGTCTTTACTGAGAGGAATTCAGTACAGACGACACCATTGATATCATGTAGCGGTACTATAGGTGGGTGACAATATTACATTCCTTCAAGGAATGTCATGTTCTCTCCAAGGACTGGCTGGTAAGTGACAGTGACTGGCCTTGAACTACGTTTATGGTGCTCAGGCTATGGTGTAAGTTCCTAACCTCTTGGAAATCTATCTAAGAAAAACTAGCAGCTGTGTCTGGTGCTATCTTATCTAGTTTGAGGCTGCTTAGGAAATATGGTCACTAGACTGGAGATGAAGGCCTTCACAGCCGAAATCAATTGTTCATCCAAGAGACAGGTAGCTCTGGCATCATGTCCAGATCCTCAGAGTTCTAGAGCAGTTCCTCCTCATCGGCATGAATATGAATTACAACGACGTACCTTGAAGATGATCGGTGGCGTTTAGTGATAGTACGTCATCTTCTTCTGTTGCAAGCTGGCCACCGCTTGTGGAAGGAATGTCCAACCTTGAGTGACAGGCTCACCGACAAATAAGAAAAAAAGGAGTGAATCAGGTACAAAAAGCTTGGACTCACCTGAGCTAGCTATGACGAAGCTAGAAAAGCAGCAGCAGCAATAACACTCATCGGGGGTGGGTAGAGAACTGAAATTGTGAACTCCATTCTACTCCGACAGATAAGTTTCCTAAACAAATCACGTCGCGGCGCTGTCACAACATTCCTCGCCCCTCAAATTCGTGTGGATATCCACTCCCATCGCAAGAGATCTGCTCATACCCCAACCTAGAACACACCCAGCGCGTCAGATTCCTTGAACCTATTCCTCTAAATCGAATTCTCCCTGCGCCGAAAAACGAACAACTGAGGACGTCCCAGCTCGCTTCTCAGAGGAAGAGCAGCACTAGGGTTTAGAGACAACAACTTCTAGCAAATGACGCAACTCTTCTGACACACAGATCGATCTCTCGGCCCATTCTGAATTTGGGCAACCAATGAGCATCCCAAAGCAAGGAGCTCGTGGCGCACAAACTTCGAAATGCACACAGAAACAGAGAGGGAGAGCGGGGGAGGGGAAACTGGGTACTCAGCTAGGGTTTTTCTCTCAAAAGAAAGACGATGGTGCTCTAACCTACAGGGTTTAAGAGAGACCAGTTCTAGGATCCTCGCCAAGAGGATGGACTCAACCTTGGCCTTTGAGCACATTAATGTCAGATTCTATTCCCTATTCTCATATCATCCTCCTGGCTACCGCATCACCGACCACAACAGACTCTGGTGTTCTTCTGCTCCCTCTGCTCGCTAGTCTGCTCTCATCATCGTCATCTGGACCTGCTGTCTGAAAGGTCAAATAAGCTCGTGGAAAAGAGCGAGGCAGGTAGGGGCCCATCGGGAGCTGGTGACGACGACCACGACGGCGGCGGGCGACGACGTCGTCCAGCCTCTAACTAGTGTCTGCGTCGCTTCACCTCCGACATACCCCCAATCGCCACCAGCTTCACACAATCAACATATTCACAGACACTCGTACTGTGCATTTTGGTGTCTCAGTTCCAAACAAAACTATCAAGTCTGCAGGCTTAATAATTTTCAGCTCTTGATTTACACTGATTGTCATGAACGTCTAAAAGTTGCAGTTTCACTAATTCATCAACATCAAATGAGTGCCAGTGACGGACTCATTGAACAAGTTTAAGTGCTTTGTGATCACTGATCACTCCAACTTGCTACATCTTGAAATGGATATCTGTCATGTTGTAGTTGAGTAATGACTTGTGCATTAGCCACACATTTGAAGAGGTATGAGATTATATCTAAGCTTGAGTTTCTTGCACATTAAGAAACTTTGTCTCTGTTCATGAGTTCTACGTACATTTAACTAATTATATAATGATTATTAAACTTTTGAAATTTATAGAACATAATTACATGTACATGCAACTAATGAGTGAACGTGAATAGCTTAATATATGCATGAATAGAAACAAACATAAATATTTCGTTACGTGCATGAATTGAATAAACGTGAATATCTTGTTACATGCATGAAATGAACAAACGTGAATATCTCGTTACATGTATGAACAGAAACAAAGTTTCTTAATGTGCAAGAATTCAAGTTAAGATTTAGACCCATACTCTTCAAATGTGTGGCTTGTATACAAATCACGTAATGCATGTAATCAAAACAAGTCAATTTCCATGTGATAAGCAAGACAACATGATTAGTTGATTTAGATTGTAATTTCTTGACGTCCAAGTAGAATTTCGTCATCTAAACACCGTCATCTAAACACCATCAACTTGAATCATAACAAGTTGGTTGAGTTTCAATCTCGAAAGTGCAACAACTTCATCCTGAACCACACAACAAAGTCGACTAAATTACAATCTCAAAACTGAAACCACTTCATCTTGAATCGTAACAAAGTCCACTAAATTACAATCTCATAACTGCAACAACTTAACATGAACTCAAGAAAAAAGTTGGTTGCTTTACATGTTACTCAAGTCATTCAAATTCGTTAACCGAGAATTAGTTAACCCTCATATTAACTTCATCAATCAACGTCCAACAACAAGAGCTAAACAAAACCCAATACAGACACTGCAGTCCGATATCTAAACCGTCGACACACACAACGATCATGCCGAAGATCACTTACTTCGGCTCACATAACGACTGAATGCAGTAGACTTACAAGTCTTGCTGCCACCGGAGAGGAGAACCTCGACACTGGACGTCGCTTCAATGCTCGCACAGCGTCCACACTAGAAAACGTCTGGTTGCAGTACCTGCGAACTCAGCAAAAAAATGAGAGAAGAGAGGGGATATTTATACACAGCTCTCGAATCATGATCAGGCTGAGAATGAATGGCCTCAGTCGACATACGCTGTTCATTACATGGCCCTGTTGACAATGTTGTCGCTGCATTTTCATGCGGCCGCGATGACCACTACTTGGGGTGAAGATTAGACTCAGCCAGCAAACTAACCAACCGACCGGCCAAGTTGTGGTTGCATGCACTATAATAAAACCTCCATTTGTGCGACCAACAATGACGAACTCGATCGCGTACACTGAACCTGGAACGTTCACGTCAGACTGCATACACACCGACGTCTATGCACTTGGCGGGTTTTCAGGCTACGTACACGTCACGCGTATAGTACGGCGAGAAGCTGGGACCCACTGTATATCATTGCAGTGTTGTTGCGCTTCCGACCTCATATTCTTTGCGGCGAAATGTTTCCTGATGCGGAACGAATCCCGGGCTCATTCTGCCACATGAGTCGACTCGGTTGCTGCTTGTGCTTGTCACTTGGCTTGATTCTCTAGAAGTCGACAATGAATTTCTAAACTAGGACGAGTACCGGTTTCGGTCGCAGTGATGACGCTCGCCGAAAGTCGGAGAAAGTTCCGCCCTCCGTCCACTGCAGGTGCGCGGGCGACGTCGCGGAAGAAGACCGTGTCGTGGCGACGTGTCGTGGTCGGCGCTCACTCTGTTCATCCATTCTATGTTCATCCGTGAGGCAACAATTTCATCCTTTGCAGCGTTGGCACGTGGAATTTAACCGTTTAACCCCTAAAGCCTACCGGGCTTGTGCTTCACAAAAACCACCCCAAAACTGCCATATTATTAGACTTGTTCAAATGCCTTTTTACTCTTTTCAACCGTTGGATCTTCAAGCTAACTGCTTTAGAGAAACATATTTAAATTTTCGTAAACTTTGACCGTACGGATTGAAAGATAAATGTACTTGAAGAGTGTAAAATTGTTTTTTTCTACTATGCCTGGACTTGTTCAAGATGCTTTGACTTAAGATAATGGCATATTTTCCTTTACACATTGCGTAAACTCAATGGATCTATGCTCTTCCTTGTGATAAGTCATAGCATGCCAAAAATCACAAGTAATGGAGGTGTTCATCGTAAGAAAATGGATCTGTAAAGACTAGGGTTATAGAAAGTGGCTCTTTGCTTAGGAAAGAAATTTTACTTTTTAAATAGATAAAAATAATTGTTGGATCTAATATCTAAATGGTAAATAGAAACATTCTGTTATATTTTAACCATAGAAAAAATTCAAACAAAGTAAAATCCTTAATTTCTATGCGTTTTTAAGTGAAAACAATGAAGGTAGCCAAGAACTTTCCTTCACTACTACCCGCTTCAAAAAAGTGCAATTGTCAACTCTTTAGGAGCACTGTTCATCTCCATAGTATCCTGCTTATCTGCCAAAAGAGTCGAGCTTTTTATTTTATTGAAAAAGCACCATGATTTTTTTCCCTAGAAGTCCCAAAAAAAAATCCCCGCAAAGATAATCCGTATTTCTATTAGTAGTAAAAATTTCAATAAACTATCTAATTAAATGGATTTTTAGGAACCTGCCCAAAATTGATTTGTTCCTCAAAGGGACAAATTATCCTTTAGTAGTTAACCCTTTAGCGCCTAAGAGGCTCTGGTAGGTGCAAAGAGCGGATACGGAGACAAAAAGTTTTAACCTCTAAAAATCCTTGACAATTTCACACCAAAAATACTTTAGAATGTTGATTCTAGTAGTGCAATAAGTAAGGAAGGAAACGTAAAACTTTTATTTTAAAAACAAAGTATTGAAAATATATTACAGTGAATTCTTGTGAATATGTTTTGAATTCCTAACGATTGACCCTCAACATGCCTTGAATTGGGATTGGACTCCAAATTGTTGAAAGGCATTGTTAGGTTGCCTTTGATCCACTTAGAGTCGCTTCTCACCAAGACCAAGGTCGTGAATTCCACCAAAGAGATTGCAAGAATGGCCAAAGTTTGTCTTGTTCGCCTTCCCACTGAAAGCCCAAAGTCCAAAGTCTATCGCCATCCATTCTCCCTAGAGGGCAACACTTTTGGAGAGTTTTGGTGCCAAAGCGAGGACCTCTTAAGAGCAAACTTGGATTGTTGTTTCTAGCTCACCAAAACTTTCTTCGAGATGCCATCAACTTCCTTCAATTTGTATATTTTCATGTATATTTTTAGGCCAAAAGCGTGGCTTGTCGCCATTGTTTGGGCTTAAATTTTGACGGTTGGCCTCTCGAATTGGTGTTGGTGTGAAGCAACCCTTAACTCTTAAAGGCTAATTTAACCTAGAGGAACATTTTCATTTTGGACAGGTTTCTGAAATTTGGAAAAAAAACATTCTTTTCTCGATTCATTTGATATTTTTTTAATTTGAATACTTAACATAAAAGTTATTAGCCTTCAAAGTCATATTGAGGACTCCAGACAACTCCAAAAAAATTTCTTGAAATTTTCATTCACATAGAGAATATTACTTTCTTTGAAAATGTCAAAAAAATATTCTTTCCTTTAGTATAAAAACCGTTTTAACCCAAGTAAAACATTTTCACACATTGTCGGGGAAATTATTTTTTTCGCGCTTCAAATGCAAAAATCTTCATATCCATGTGTAGCCAAAAAATATGGTAAGTTTATAACTTCATATAGAAACCTATATTAAGATCTTCTAGAAAAAGGTCAAACATTTTACTTTAAAATTAGATATTCTTGCCGCTTTTGATAGTGGCAGTTTAAAAGTGTTTCTTGAGGGGAAAATGCCTTGGTTAAAACTTCAGTAAAAGCTTCATCTGTGTAGAAAGTGAAAAAGGAAAGATATGGGGAAGTTTACCCAACCGCCACCGACCCACACATTCCCCATTCATCCGATGAAAACGGCAGCTGTGAAAAAAGTCTCACCATCCAAAAAAAGTCTTAAATTATTTATTAAAAGAGCCAAAGCTAAAGGTACCAACTGGACTGTTTGGTATGACTTGGACTTTCTTCAGAATGACAAGTCATGGATTCTCCCAACTATTGTGTGTATCTTTTCAATAAAAGCTCTGCATGTCAGGATCGCATCAGTTCTGCGCCTAAATTTAAGTAGAAAACGCGGATGAGGAAGCCAAACCAAAATTGTACAACATCTTAACCCCTAAAGGACCAAACGTCCCCCCGGGGTCATTTTGGATTTTGGGCATGTACCTACAATTCGAAAAAAAATCCTTTTTAATTGATTTTTTTTCTTCTAGATAGGATCTGATAAGAGCTTCGTGGAGATATTTTTTAATTTTTTTTTGGATTTGTGGTTTGAAAGTTAGTACCACTTAAAGCCAAAAGTGGGACTTCGGGCACCTCCAAAATTTTTGACAAAAGTTTCTATTGACATTGAGATTTTTCACACATATAAAGAATATTTCCTAATTTAGAAATTTTCAAAAAAAAATCTTGTCTTTAGTGTAAAAAGGCATTTTATTCCAAGTCAAACATTTTCACACAGTTTCGGGCAACAAGGGAAAAAAACTTCATCTTTCCTACATAAAACCTAGAGATCTTCATATTTTTCACTTTTTTTTTTTCAACAACAATGTATGGTGAAAACCTTCTTATTGACCGTTTGGATTATCATTTGAATACATACGTAGTTCACAAAAAAATAAAACGTGAAATGGCAATTTTTGAACCTCCACTCCTTGCACACTTGTTTTGAATATGCTACACCCCTTTTTTACCTCTAAAAATTGGTGTGTTGGGAAATATCATCATGCTTAAGACAATGGTAAAAGATTTAGACCTTTTACAATGCAAAAATTTGATACAAAATGAAGTCAAAGTCAGCTGATCTACTCAACACAGGGATGAAAATGAACCATTGTTTTGACTTTAAACACTAAAATCTATCAATCCGTGCGGTGGATTGCAACCAAAATTTGATGGCATGTTTATATGGAAGTCTATTTTAAGATCTTACGGTTGAAAAATCCAAAATTCACTTTAAAATGTGATTTTCATGTCTCTTTTTGACAGTGGCAGTTTTGGACTGGTTTTAGAGCGAATTAGGTCGTGGTCCTTTAGGGGTTAAGGAAAACTCGGATGAGGAAGCCAAACAAAAATTGTACTACATCTCATTGAAAACTCGCCCCCCCTATGCTTGGTCGGTGGTCGGTGGTCTGTGACTATGGGGATGCAGTCCTGGAAAATCAGTGGGTGAGACTCACGTGCCGTTACTTTTAATTTCTTCAAAGTAACATGTGGAAGATGGTGATGATAGAGTGGGCCATGGTGTGGCTCCTTTTTAGTGATTCTAGAACCTTGGATGGACATTAGGTGGCTTCTGGCCATTCAAAGGGAGATTTGCAGCGGAGGACGTAAATCGTGGAATCCTTGGGGGATGGTTCTGGATTCAAGGTCGGATAAGTTAGAAATGGTAATTAAAAAAAATCCCTTCATGCCTTTCATGTGGCATGGGTGGAATGATGGACGGAGATGGATGGGCAATTTTGGGGTCATTTTGGTGGAACATAATCTCTATTCTTTAGGGGTTTCAAACTACATATTTTACTTCATATTTGATTTACATTAACATTGTTTTCTCTCATCGATCAAGGTGTACACATTTTGTACCAAGTTTTCTACACCGGTTGGTCAAGAAGTTTTGGCCAAGACATGGTTGCTTGAGGCAAATGGTGGGAGTTGCTCTTCTCCGGTGGTTTAGATTCTTGTCCGAGGGGTTGAGGCCGGACAAGAAACTAAATCACCAGAGAAGAACTCTTACAAAAAGTATTGTCACATAGGCAGCCATGTCATTTTTTCATCCATGCTTGAAGTTCTTCACCGAACAAGTCTTGGCCATAGTCTAAACCCAATCCGTTGAAGAACAAATTTTACTCCAATCATATTGCTCCAAATCCCTAGAATTCTTGACCGGTGAACTTCTCCACCGTAGTCTAAAGCAGCCGCCATCCCTCATATAGCTTATAATCCGCTAAGTTATAACTTCCATTAAGTTAAATATGTAACCTCTGTTGAGTTACCAGGCCATGTGCTCAATTTTATCTAAATTTTAACCACTACTAAATTTTTTAGTCTCATCCACCAACGCTTTACTTAGCTAAGGTAACCCCCGATAAGAGCATCTCCACTCCTGGCGTGGAATTTTCCACGCTAGGACGGAAAAAAAATTTCATGCCAGGAGTGGTTTAGGGTTTGGTGCTTGCTTGGCTCCACCCCAAGCTCCAAAAAAATGTACCCAAAAAAATGCTTTGACCTTTTACCTCCCGCCACCAATGACACGGCGCCACGTGTCGACATCAATGACATGGCGCCACGTGTCGCGAGGGTATGGGTGTGTCACCAACGTCAAAAAATGGCGCACTCCCCCCATCCAAGGAGATTTTGGTGTGTGCCATGCACCAAAACTTCTAAATTTTATAAAGTTTCCCCGTTTTGAGGTGATGGGTGCAACTTTTTGACCTCACAAAACTCCAATTTGGTGGTTCTCCGTCTTGGGGTGGAGATGCTCTAACCAACCAAAACCTATAATCGACAGCCCAGGGCGAATTGACCCCCTCGTTCGTACTTACCCGAGGGGGCCATGAGGTGGTGGGGCCAAATCTGGCCTCTATTTTGTTTTTGGATGGGGACCTATTTATAGCAAGGAAGGGATCTCTCGGGTAAATAATGGCCGTAGGCCCCAACTTTGTCAAAAAAAATTCCAAAAAAAGCCTCTGGACCCCCAAAAATAAGAGGGCCAGAAAAATGACCCCATGCAATTATGACCGGGCCCACCTTGGATAAGTACGAATGAAGCGCCCTGGGCTAATCGACCCTACAAAATTGGGGTAAAGTTAGTTCTTTTTATACAAGCATTTGATACAACAACAATTTTGTTATAACATACAATTGAAATCAAAACCAATCTTATCCCTTTTTAACAACACTTGGAGTACACTCATTTACCCCACTTTTCCATTATTGCAGCCTCTCAATATAGGAGGGATAACCAACAAGGCTATTGTAAAAGGAGCCGATTGTATATTGAATGCACTTCCATCCCATTACCACCCATGCACCCATCCAAATGGAGGTTTGCTATCAGTTGCGACCCTTCCTTTTTATCGGCACTTATGGAGGGTACCAATTGGCATAAACATGGCTGCACACTTTGAGAATGCATAATTAATTCACATTTCATCGGAAAATTTAAAACTACTTGAGTTAAAATTGTATTACTATAAGCTGTAAAAATAAATCTATCATTATTTTACTCATCATATACACTCATCCCTCCCATAAGTTATAGCCAAATCTAGCCCAGGTGGATGGAGGTGGTAAGAACTTAGTAATGGTCAAAAGTTAGTCGTGGCTTTAGTAGAGGACTTGGTAACTTCAACACAATTTCATCTCCATCCACCTACTGTCATTTCCTAAAATTGGCCTAGTATCAAGCGCCATGGCAGATGGCATGTGAAAATGTCTTATGACCATGCTGACTTGAGTTGGCCCTCTTGTACCTTGTTCGTAAGCAAGTTGGATGGTTGAAAAGCTCAAAATGTGTTTTAAAACCATTCAAAACAATCTTGAAAGGAAGATGGCAACACATGTGAGGATTGTGGCACTATTGTAATTGAATGTGATTTTGTTGTGATTGAACAATAACATGTGATTGAATAGTAGCACTGATGAGTTATATAGTGATATAGGAATTGATTGGTCTCAAAAGCAAAAAACAACAACATCATCTACCGATTTTGTACTTTAATTCTGAGACACGTCAGTCCTAGTGACATGGTCGCACTAGTTAGAACTTAGTTGAGGTTATAGTTAGCTAAGGTTATAAGTTAGTGGCATTACAACTTAGCAGAGGTATAACTTATGGGAGGGATGAGTGTATGCACATTGGTTAATTTGTTGGTTACTAAGGGGTTCATCATATAACTTTTGTGAGGGATGAGGGTACGTTGGTGAGTACGAGGGCTTTTCTTCCTGACAAAAATTGACAAACTACACTGGTTTTGATGTTTAGTGTCATGGGCAGTAAATGAAGAAGAAGAACGCCAGTTCCCGAAGGGGACCGGCGTAAATAAAGTGTTTGTTTGTTCCACCAATAAGACCGTGCCCACCAGGCAAGGAATTAGTAGTATGGAGCTACTTCCCCCTCTCAAGGGTAGACACTATGTACCAAGTGACCTTACAGATGTAAACCATAACAACAAGAAATCACAATCAGAACAAGTGAGTGGGGGGGAAAGGGAAGGAAAGAAAAGAGAAAAGACAAAGAAGGGGAAAGACTAGGAGGATAGGGTAGAAGGAGAGGGATTGGGTGGGGCAATGGAGGAGTTAGGACGTTTTATGGTGTGTCATGTGGATCAGGGAGGGTTTGATTATTCTCTATTCTTTGTTTGTGTAGTAGTATGGACATAGCATGTTGTATTGCAATGGTGTTGATATTTTTGAAGGTATGTTTAATTGTGTTCATGGGTATTTTGAGATTTTCTTCAAGGGTGTTCATGGATGGGATATAGGTTGTGGCACGGGCACCAGCCGTGATGACTATGAGGGGGTCAATTTTCCATCCGAGGTTTTTTATATCGTCAATGAGGGGTTGCTATTTGTTTATTTTATTTTCAATTGTTTCTGGTGAAAATCTGTCATTACAGTACGTGAATTCAATAAATTAAATCGTATAGTTTGGGTCAATGTGGATGGGTGGCGGGTCGTTGTAAGGTAGGCCTTTAACGCAAAGGATGTCGGGTTTAAATCTAGCATGACAGTGGCATCGTTGGGTTGCACATGTACATGGGAGTAGCCAAGGTGGGACCGTGTTTTCTTGTAGATTGTTGTTGAAAGTGCCGGCATTCATGAGTATGAAACATTGGGATAGGCTATGTGAGGTAATTAGTTTCCGGATTTCCCATACTGCTTTGTTGCGTCTTTTAATAATGAGGGAATGTATGTGGTGGTTTTGGCATTTAAGTAGAACATGTAGCCATGTGTCGGGGTCAATAGAGGTACATATGGGGCATGTTATGGATGGGAAGCGTTCTATTCCGAAGAAGAGTTGTTTACGGGCATTCCCCATATATTGACCAGTGCAAAATTTAACAAGGCATGTAATTTGTGGGTCGGTAATGGTGGGATTTTCCCTCAAATTTGTAGACAATTCATTATCAACGTTATTGTTGCCAGTCCATTTTTCTGTGTTAGGGAAGTTTTCTGAGATCGTGTCAATGTCATTGTATGTGTCTTGTTTTTTGAGATATTTTCCCAAAAAATCGGACCGGGCCTTTGTCCGGGGTGTCATCTTTGGAGGGCCAATCCTATTTTTGGAAGTAGTGTGGGGTGGCATGTGCATGTTCATATGGATCTTTAGCATTTTTATGTGATTTTTCTCTTCCTTCTTTGGCTAGTTTATCGGCTTGTTCATTTCCTTCTATATTAGCCTGGGCTTTAACTTTATGTAGTGTAGTAGGTTGTGTTCAATTTTGTAGCATTTATACCATGGACATGAGTATTATTTTGTCGGGGTGGCTATTGTGGAGAGTAGGGTGTGTTAATTGCAGTAAATGACTTGTAAATGCTATAAGTTTTCACTCTTGATGAATATTTATACCGACCATGTCCACTATGATCCCTCTCTTTGAGTAGTAAGGTTGGATGACCTGTAACCACCAACTTAAGCTTGCTGACCTATTTATAGCGTTTGTATACGTGGTAAGACATTTTTTGGGAATTCAAAATAGGATTTCATGAATATTGCAATTGTCGTGACCATTTATTTCTTCATATTGAAATTGCTACAAATTTTCAAAGTGGATAGTAAGCCGTGACCCATTCCTCGACTTACCATACTCTCTATTTCCACACTAAGTTGTACCAATAACCACTTTTGCATTGACTAAAAACCGGCAGCTTTGAACCAATCATGAACTAACACCCAATCATATGTGACTTCCTAAAATTTCGGAAATGGGGTGGGTCTGTGGTGGTTTTAGTCCACTTTACCTTGTCCATTATGGGGTTCGTGGTGGTTATAGGTCATCCAACCTTATAGATTGTTGTGCTCTTCGTAAAAATTTATATCAAAAGTAAAAACTTACAGTATTTACAAGTCATTTACTGCCCATGACACTAAACATCAAAATCAGTGTAGCATTGCAGTCGAAACATGGATTTGGTAATAAATTAGAGGGATGTTCTGTCTGTGGCCACTAGGGAATCTGGCAAACCACAACAACCAAAAATAAAAATAAAAATAAAAAAATAAAATAAAACACTGATGAGTGCCTTGCATTCCAACTAGGCATGCCACATGATATCTATTTTTCTTCAACTGAACTTTTGACTTGCTCCCATGCATGAGGGTTGCGATATCATTAAGACCATACAAGTGGGCCACAACTCTTTCCTCTCAGGTGCATGTCCGTACAAAATGATTTGACATCTCATTTTCCTGTTGAAAACACTGCTTATGGGGAGAATGTGGTATAGTAATAATTGGTGGTCGGTGTAGGGCCAAGAGAATTTATGTCCCCCTATAATGACGGAGAATTTCTTTTGGATCATATGGAATTCTGTTTATTATAGAAACTTAAGTTTAGGGGCCCGCATTTTTGCTTCATCCTTCTTCTTGTGACTTGAGCAAGTAAGAATGATTTAAACAACTGAGTTAGTTGTTGCATGGAAGTCTGGCAATCTATTTTCCAAACATTAATCTAAGGGCCGCTTCACACTATGTCCAAGTCGAGAGGCCAATCATCAAAATGAGTGGCCAAACTATGGCGAAAGGCCAAACTTTTTTGCCAAAAAAATACATTAAATAGTATAGATTGAAGGTTTGGCCGGTGGTGTGAAGCCCCAAAGGCCAAGTCCAAAGTCCAAACCCCATATCATTACGCCAAAAAAAATCAGCCCGAAAAAATCAGCCAAAAAAATCAGCAAAAAAAAATCAGCAAAAAAAATCAGCCAAAAAAATCAGCTCAAAAATTCCGTCTCTTTCATCTAACGGTCTAGATCTTGTCACATTCTGATTATTTTAATAAATAAATTCGACAGACTCTCGATTGTAGTTTGGGTCGACCAAAATGGGCGACCCAAGTTTTGCTCGAGAGGCCGTCGCTTTGGCGCCAAAACAACCCAAAAGTGTTGCCATGTAGGACGACGGCCTTTGGAGTTTGGGCACAAGTGTGAAGGCCCAAAGTCCGGACTTTGGCCATTCTGGCAATCTCATTGGTGGAAATCGACGGCCTCTCGACTTGGCCACAAAGTGTGAAGCGGCCCTAAATGATCATCGGAAAGGCTATGAAGAAAGCAGTTGTCAAATTAACACATATAGAAATTTTGAGATTTTGGATTTTAGTCTCATAAGAGTGGTATTTAACCCTCTAAAGGACTGTGACATTGTAGAACTCAAACCCATTGAAAACTGCTTGTTTCAATGCATTCAACACAAAATGCAAATAAATACAGTTTTTACATATCTAACTGCAAGGTTTTGTATTAGGATTGTACAAGTGTGTGTGGTAAAAATTTCTTTAGTTTGATTGCACAAATTGAAAGATGTTAGCCTTTGAAGTGAGACATAAACTATTTTTTAGGTTACACTAGACACATTCAACCAACTTTGACCACCTTTCAACACTTTGGAATTTTTTTGCACTATTGTTTGTGATTTTCTAATTTTAACTTTGCAAATATCATGTTAGGCACATGTGCATCAAATTTTAGATGTAGAAGGGGGATAGAAGATGTCCTTAAAAATCTTGCAATGCAACTATGTGTTGAGAATTAACAATACTCTTCAAGTTTTGCATATATCCTTACCATATTTTTCAAATTCAAAAATCCGCACCGTAGATGCAAAGATTTCCATTTCCTTTCCAAGAGGAATTTTTTCATTTATTTTAAAATGGACAATAACTAGATTTGCATTTGAATTAGAATTAATTAAAGTTTTGCTACACTATTTGATATATGTCGCACTAATTGCTGCACCTTTTGTATATAATACTAAAAATGTTTGTAACTTTTGAACGGTAAGCTGGATTTTTTCAAAAACTATGTCTGCATGAAGCTCATAAAAGTTGCCCATTCATAAAAAAAATCTCAAAAAATCATGCCTAAATTTGAGATCGTGGGATCCTTTCGAAACTTGAAATGTCTCCCAAGGGGACCATCAAGGCTATCTTGTGCGTAGTGAGCGGCAAGCATAAAAAGCTTTGAGATTAAAAAAAAACGTTGTTTATCAATAAAAATATAAAACTGTGGAAAATTTTGGAGAGATTTTTTTTTAAATGCTAAATCAAGAAATTAGCCTATAACCGTGGTCACCTGTGCCATAGGTTTTTTTTCCTTTTTTGGCCTTCTCCTCTCATGGTTGGATTATAATCTACGTCTTGTATTTTTTCTCCAAACTTTCTACATTTGTAGAGGCGCATATCTAGATATAATGGACTAATTGATTAGCAAATGACAATGTTGTGCTAGAATACCTTACAAAGTGGTCACTTTCATACACTAGTTGTCAAATTAATTATTCTTTAAAATCCTAATAATTTAGACACAATGGGTATCAATGGGTTATCATCTAGGCATTACAGAGGTATCACCTAGGTATTAAATGGATATCACACTTGCATTACATGGCTATTGCCCATGTATTACACATGTATTACAATGACATTACATAGATATCACCTAAACAAATCTCTCAAAAATTCATTCAAAATGAGCAGTCTCCATTTTAAATGAATTATGTACAAAAGGACCACTGCATGGGGTAGTGTATGTGGAGTATCTTAGTTTACTACTCAAAATAATATCACTAGGTATATTAACTGAATCAATTATTATTATTCATAGTATGAAATCCAATATTGATTCAACATGTACTCCATGACGCTACATATGAGCAATCTAAAAACATGGATATTTTTTTAAACTACATCATCATTGCCTTTTTCACGTGTATTTGGCGATATTGGCAAGCTCTAAAATATGCATGACTTCGTTAAACCTATAGCTTGGACCATGCATGAATAAGTCCACCTTGTAGGCCATCCTACATAGGTAACGTTAGATGTAATACACATGCTTGTAATACTCCCATTGCCCTTCTTCTTGAACGACTCCAATGCCATCTTTAAGAAATCAAGGCACAAACATCGGGAAGGTTCGTGAAGGTGACGCAATAGGACTGTCATTTCTTGTGCGAAGAGAGATAACGCATCCAAATCTTGGTAACGGACGTTCAAGGTGAAGCAGTTATTTATAATGGAAGGTGTGGTACGAATTCAGATTATCTGGATTTGGGAAGTGCATACACGGAAGAGGCATGTTCATAGATACTTTGAACTATTTTTGTGGTTAAAAAGCTCCACGGTGCTACAACTCGAAACTTGCTTCCTCCAATGCTAATATCTCTTGCGCTGATAAATTAATGTCAAGCTTCACGTCATTGGAACATAATATCGCCAATCCACCACAAACGGCTTCTTTGGGCCCTTCATACACCAGCCAATATCATTTGCCTCAAACCAGAATTGAGCAACAACATTTACCTTTGATATGAAATCTTTCTTCTTACCAATATAGGTCGGTGTTCTATGATTTCCACACCTAACTCTAGTGTTGCAATTTGCACCAATGTGAGCTCGCAATGTTTGGCATTTATGCGCCAAACTACTCGGCATGTGTGCAATAAGTCACTTTGATGGATCACTGTTTGATTCCAACACCGACGTTGTATGTAGGACTTCCAAATCTAGTCCACTGAGAGCCTCTTCCATACACGTCTAAGTCACTCTTGTTCCATCTTGTGGAGTAGAGAAATTCACCGTATCCAATCAATGAAAATTGTGGCTTGACTGGAGTGGCATGTCAAGCTTGCGCTTGGTAGAGTCAAAGATCTCTAACTCTTTTAGTTCGCTTGTCTCGCTTAGCCCCAGGAAAGAGTCAAACAATTTTAGCAATAAGTTTAGGATCACTTGAACATTGTGCAGATCGCAAACAAAACGTACTTTTGTCTTGACCTTCCTCAAACATGCCGCCTTTCAACCAAGCCAAATACAAAGTGTCTGCATGAAAGCTTGCATGAGGTTGTCCGTAGTAGCCGTGTACAAACACGTCATGGTATATTTATTTTTTTGGAGCCAATGATTATAGAATGTATCTTATACCCTACAAATAGCATGTCTACTCTTTTTTCAAGCGTGAGATCTTGCGAAGAAACAACAATTTTCATGTAAATCTTTATTATTTTTGTGATTTTTTAAAACTTCAAAATGTGCAAAGCATCAAGAGTACTTATAAGTTGCATTGCGCCGTTCAATGGTCCATATCAAAAGTGTCAAAATGCCATTTAATCATAAAAAACAAGACACATGCTCTCAGTAGTAGCACCCAAAGATACCCACCACCCTTGTATAATGATGTATTGTGCTTCGTTATCTTCTTGTGTCTTGGAATCTTTCCATACCTTGTTGTTGGCAATGCATTAATCCAGAAAACTTGAGAGGATATTATTGTTGGTGGCTCATTAAAGGCATTTAGTTCAATGGAACGAAGATGTTTCTTTGTAATTTTTTATAAGCAGGTCCTCATTGCCACTACTGTAAACTCGTCGGACTACGTACAAATTTGCACCACCATTGTTAGCCATGGAATCTTCAAATATGAAATGAAATCCATTTTTATAAAAAAATAGTAATAATATTTCTTTTTAAACATTTATCCTTTAAGTAATATCCTTTTTGAAAAATGTGAATAATTTTAGGGCTTTTCTAGTTGTTATTAGACCATGACGTATCAACTTTTTCAAACTATTTGAGTGCCTAAAAATGAATTTCGGATCCAAAAGCCCCCTTTGCACCATTCAAAATTTTTGAAAAAGATAAAAACCATTGCCTTGCTTTACAAAAAAATCCAAAAAATCCAAAAACCATAGAAAGCAAAGAATTTTTTTTGCTTTTGTTGGTGTTTCTAATCAAATAATATAAGTCAATTTCTTGACTTCATTTTTGAACATGTGCCTTCCTCAAATAACCACACCTAGATTTCAGACTTTTTTCAACTAACTGAGTCGCCCGAAGAGAGCTTTCAAAATGCCCCTTTGAGCCATTCTAATATTTGAAAAAAATTAAAAACCTTGTTTGATAACCAAAAATGTATAAAAAAATAAATCCAACAAATTCTTTAATTTTTATAATCATCTTTCCATTGTTACATATGACCTTTAAGAAAATTTTCCTTTAAATTTTTTGAATTTGTTTGAAGGCTTTTCAGTTGTTGCTAAATTGTGGTTTTTCAATTTTTTCTCAATTTGGAGTGCTCCAAAAATGGGTTTCAATTTCGAAAGCCACTTAGAGGGATTACTTTTTTTAATAAAAAAGATGAAAACCAAGCCCTTTCTTTCCAAAACAATTAGTTTTAAGATAAGTAAATAATGGAAGCATAAAATTTGTTTTGCTTCTGTATGTATGTCAAAAGAAGTTGATACAAACTCGGAGAGAAGAGAAGGAGACGAGCGAGCATTGGAAGCCCCACCCATTACAGCCGCACTATTCAGTCCAACCTTGGACATTCTTGGCTCTCAGTCCAAGATCCCACTGGTCGTAAGAGAGTGCCAAACCCAAACCCATCTCCAACCAACCCACATCCCACCCCACGTTCTCTCAACAGTCAAGTAAGTCCCACTTCCACCATGACAGAAAATACCAAGAGAAACCTAGATACGGAAATGGAGGTGGAATCCCTAGAGAGGAGCCCACTCAAGGCCCAAAGCTAAAAACTTCAAGGAAAGGAGATGAAGCGACCAACACCAGCAAGAAAAGCACGACCTCTTCCATGGTAAAAGGTAAATCAATTCAAGTGCCAGAATTAACCAAATTTAAATTTTGGATGGATTTCCAAGCTATAGAGGCATTGGCGGTGGAGGAAGGTGATGAGGAGCTTTATATAGTGGCGAAACGGTGATGGATATGATGACTAGAGGTATGCAAAAGGAGGAGGCGGAAGAGGTATGTAATGCAAGAGTAACTTTTCCTTGAATCCGACAAACTCACTACCCTATGTCAAGGAAGGGAGTTGAGGGGCAACACTTTAACTTAATCCAAATCCCTTTTGACATTAAGATTAATGAGATCTCCGGTTTTTCTCTTAACTACCATGTTTCCATTTATTTTGAGCTCCCTAAAACCCCCCTCATGCATAACGATGTTAAGGAGATGGTTCATGTTAGACTAAAAAATGGATATTGCACTTAGAAAGAACATAGTGGATCCCTAGTAATTCAATGCTTGAGCATCAAGAAAGGGAGAATGAAAAGAGTATGGGGGGGTAGTCTTAAAATGCACTTATTCAAATCCGAATTCAATGGTCTCTTGCTTCTAAAGGGCATTAGACCTTTTATCCTTAACATTGATGATGAACTTGTCATTGGAAAAGTATGCAAGCCTTACCTTGGAATTGCAATAGGTGCTAATCTTTTTGTGAAGGTCAAAAGAAAAAGCTTGATGGAATTTTCAACCCAAGCCCTCTTTAAGGAGGTTCTAGAAAGTAGCTTCGATCGTGGGCACGAGTTCAAGGTCTCTGGTGTACAAAAAGGCCATGGAGATGCACACGCATTTTTCATTGCCACAACACCTCAACAAACAAAGAAAATCCTTACACACCATGTCACCGTGAGAGGTGAGTTGTTGCAAGAAAAACAAGTATTTAACAACAAGGGAGTTAATGGTGTGGTGGAAACCAAACCAAGGAAAGAAGCTTCAACCCTAATCCTCTCCCCTCTTCCCATCCACGTTAATGATATGAATACTTCCTAGATATTTACAAGATTATGGGTGGAGCCAATGTGAGAAACATTTGGTTCCACACAAAAGATGGCAATTGCCACAATGGCAATGCCAATGTTCTACATGCTAACTCCATTGTGTATAGGACCTTTGTACACAAAACATTTGTCATGAATGGCAACTATGTAGACTTTGCACCACACCGGAGAAGTTTGGAAGTCATCAACCGCGCCACCGAAGAAGAAGTGAAGAGCTTTGGCTTTGAAGACATCAACACGGCAATTGCCAACACCATCTCAACATTTAATTTACAAGATAAGAACGAGACCCTCAGCATGAAAGACATGGTGGAACTCTTGGAGGACAACAACAAAAGGATTAGGAAGGAGACCCGTGAATACACCAATTAGATGCACAAGGTACTTACGGGAGAAATGGAAAACCTCCAAGATGTTGTGTTTGGAGTACTCAAAAGCATGTTTGTCATTATAGGGAAGAAGAACTTGTCACTTGAAGACAAAGATCCATCAGACATGTGAGGCTTCAAGATTATACGGCAACTATTAATTACCATATGATATACCATAGGTATGATAGTAGGTATGATAGTAGGTATGGTACTAGGTATAGTATAGCCTATTATACATATAGTAGAATACACATATATAGTTACATAGCAAAATACCAATGTAAACATAAAAAATATAAAATGTATAGGATACTTTACTAAACACAAACTTGATACAAAAAATAAATACGAGATGACGTATTATACTCAATACAAATACCATACTCAAGACAATACAAGAGATACAAAAACAAATACCAACACAACTATACACAAGGAAAACATATATACATACAAAACATAAAAACACAACTCACAAAACCCCACACAAATAATAATAACCACAAATCCATATACACAAATACACCTACATACCAAACACTTTTCAAAAAATACACAATACACAAAAATAAACATAATAAAACCTTCTACAAATACCACATAAAAAACAATTATACTATAAACTTACAAACATTCTCTACCTTACACCCACTCACTTACAAAACTACATACATATATACAGACACCTACACATGTGTGAACATACATGTGCATATATATACAAATAAATACACGTACACACACTAATACACACACACCCACAAGCACGTTTATACAAAAAAAACACTAATACAAACACACACATATGCACACACTCACACAAATATAAACACATATAGTACACACATAAACAATTACCCAAACACATACACTTAAATACACACATACAAAAACAATCACTCACAAAAAAACACTCATGTACACACACACTTGTACAATTATAAACACACTCACACATACATACACTAACAAAAACCCAAATACAAACACAAACACACACATACAAAAAATCACAACTATACTTTTGACAACAAACACTAGAACAACTCCAAACACCAACACAAATAAAAGTAAAAATAAAGAAAAAAAACTCATATACCAACACAATTGTAAACATGCCCAAAAAAATATATTAACTTTCACCGCGATTTAAAAATAAAAATAAAATAAAAATAAAAATGATAAACACAATTATTTCCTTAAAAACTCATACACATACAAAAACCACCAAAACAAAAAAAACAATACCCAAATACATACGAACCAATAAATTTACAACATACTGATAGAACAATACACCACACTCCTAATCCTACTAGGAGGGGACATTGAAACAAATACCGGACCCATGCCAAGCGTTCTAAAAAATCATCCAACAATACATAAGAATAAAGCTAAAATGTATTTTATCTCCAATACCCGCATTAAACTACATCCAGAATACTGACACATTGCTAATACCTTTTCACCTCTACTAAAAATCACACACACGCTACGCCACTTCTACAACACCACATACCCACACATCGCTCAATACATCCACCAACAACGCACACACCCACCATCACACATCCTATGCACCATAGTAACCACTATCCACCCATCCATAGAAGATTGTAACTACCTTCTAGCCCCACAAAACCCAAATATTACCCAATGGACCAACACCCTTCTAAACACCTTAGTCAACCTTCACAACCCGCTAGAAAGACACATCAACACCCCACACCCCTATACAACATTCCTAGAGAAAAACCAAAATATCATATCTCACGAAAAATCAATACACAACAAAATATATGACTTCATACATAGTAAAAACCTACCCTCTAATAATATCATAATTAAACAAAACTTCCCCTATCTTCTGAATAAACATTTAACAAATCAATAAAATGCTTTGACCTATACCAAAATACATACACCTACCTCCCACCTCCATACCACCCTCCACAAAATCAAAATCTAAACACAAACAATAGAAACACGAGTATTATAACATGGAACGCCTCATCCTCCAACATTGCCCTCCCCAGTCTACAAAGTCTTACTACAAATATATCACCAACCCTCGTAGTCATACAAGAAGTTAAAATTTCCGCCACAAAATCAACAAAATACATACAAAAAATATTTTCCAACTACAAGCTCTTTTTCAACAACATACATGCACCAACACGATACATTCAACAATGTAGACTTTACACACCTGGATGCGGTGGCCTCGTTACACTAGTACATAAAAAATACGCTTTCCCGAGCAACATCGTAAAAATCCCTACACCAACAAATATATCCCCTACCTACAAATCATAAAGATTGTTAACCAATCACTACAACCATGGTTAATCTTTCATATTTACATACCATACCACTCCAAAGACATTAGACTCACCAGGGATATACAAAATACAATCACCTCCGAAATCAACAAAAACCCTAACCACACATACATACTATGTGGGGACTTTATTAGAGACATAGCATTAATTGGTCGACAAAATGGAAACCACACCAACCGCCCACAAACAACAGACTACCAATGGCGCAACTTTAGAAATAACCTAAACTTCAAATACATACATATAGATATTCAATACTCTAGACAATGAGGTTACAACTATTATCTATAGTGTCTGGAGCCTAATTGATGGTTTCTATATCGATACATCCAACCATACACAATACACCTTTAAAACAAATAAAGACATTATCCTCAACTCAAATCACTTGCCAATCCAACTACAAAAGAAGAAGAATTGCGGTCTCCGAAGGAGACCGACGTGAATATAGTGTTTGTTCATTCTCTCAATCCGTACTACACATCCCAATAACATACTAATCAGCCGTACACCTATTACATAAGTAACAACAACATACACATACCCAATCCCATCTCAAAAAGTAACATAGAAAATTCTAATTCAAAGTTCTTTGAAATAAGTTCTACACAAATAAATTCCGTGATTCACACCCTAAAAAATGACATCCAATTGTCTCAATCACAATGGCACAAAGCATGCCACTCTCTCAATCTACTTATCAACAACATTTCTAATACACTTGAACAAACTTGCAAAGCCACACCCATACCCCAAATGACAAACCGGACATCTCAACAAGGTGGCTTTCTACCCCGGAAACTCTCAAAAAAATGGAAACAACACATTGCCACATACTACATAATACAAAAAACCATCCGAATTGTAAAAGATAACCTCCAATGGCGCAATCACCCCATTTGTAATGAAATACTCAATTACCAACAATCATATATCCCAGCACCACCCCCTTCATTTATCACATGATACATGCATAAATGGTATTGCCCAAATTGCAAAAATTGCCAACATATAAGCCCAAAAAATAACTACAAAATACACCAAAGAAAATATCAAAAAAGCCATATCAAAATATAGACAACTGTACAAAACTAGCCCTAAGAAAATCAATCGAAAAGTCTTCAAAAGCACTGAATTTCCACCACTAGATTGTATCATTGACCAATACAATAATATTCCAACTAACCCAATAGACATTGCAAATGAAATATACAACCAACAAGCAAAAAAACCATAAACCTACCGTACCTACACGCAACTATTAGGAATGCTATCTTGTGAGCCGCGAGCGGTGAGCATTGAATTTATGATAGTTTTTTGCATTGCTTTTTTATGGAATTGAAAGGAATACCTATTGCCGTGGATATAGATGGATTGTTTTTACAAAATTCAGGAAAAAAATTTGTCAATGACAAGTCAACGTGGACTTCCAATTGCACTAGTTTTTCTAAAATTTGGAAGAGGCACCTATGGCCCTGGGTTTATATTTAGACAATTTGGACAAATTTAAAAACAAAACATAGAAGGACAAAAACTAGGGGCCAAGGTGCCCAATGACCTTGTACAAAGGGGCTGTATGTGTCGGGTGGAGGGAAAAATCCCTAATTAATAAAATTGTAAAGAGGAGGAATAAGGAGATCCATATCAGTGTTGGAATACCTTTATTGTAAATATCCTACAACATAAGTTAAGCTACTCATGGTAAAATTTAGTATTTCACATTAGACATAGCTATACCCTCGGGCACTTGTGGCCCATCACACCTCGATCACTATTGTTCAAAATTTTGGCTCTTTTGGATTATAAGGAACAAAAGTGACCATTCTCGCACTAAACATTGGTTTATTACAATATTCATCATGCGGTAATTGTATACATAGTCAAAAATAATGAGTGATTATTTATATCCATCCGTGGGCGATAAATGAAAGAAATTGAATTCTGAATTTACAATAACGGCATCCATGGAAATAAAAGGGATATTCAAATGGAAAGGATTGTTGTGAGACGATTGCAAGTGTGATAATAAGAAATCAAAAGCCTCATATAAAAACCAATACAAGAAAAAAAAAATGGAGAAATCATTATTCCTCCTTAGTGAACTCATCGTCACTACCCTAATGGATAAACGGCTCATTACTACGTGAGCCACTATCTTCTGAGTTAGTACTAGCCTCTTGGGCCTCTAAGTCCATAAAAACCTCTACTCTTAAGCTTGGTCTAGCGGTTGGTGAATGACGTCGAGGTGATGGCTACACTGTAAGTGCGACAACAACAACCTCATCATACTCATGCAAAACATGTGGGTGCTCCGGACTGACAAAATTGCTTGCAAAGCCAACCAATATTTCAGCTTGATGTGTTGATGGAGAGACCATCAATGTTGTTAAGAACCGTCTGCAAATGATTACAACTAGCAATTTACCCAATTGAATTAAAGAATTGAAAATAATAGAAGAAAAAAACTTCCTTACAAGTTTTCCTTGGTGCGGTTTTGATCTCCAACACATCATCATCAACCTCTAACGGGCGCTTCCAAGAGGGCTCCTCGGACGGCTATGCAAATGCAAACTCCACCGCTGTGAGAGGAATCAAAAATTGGAGCACCTCGTCAATCAAATCCTTCTCCGCCTCTAACGCAAAGAGATGGCGCTTGAGAGCCTTGCAAGCCCTAATAGATGCTCTTGGACAAAAATTGAAAAATATTAGAGGTTACACTTGGAAGTATACAACCAAAAAACATAAATCAACAAAAAAAAACATACAAACCTATAGAAGCAGTGAGGTCCATCACAATCTCATCTGTCTTTGTACAAAAATCAATGAGAATCTTGTGAGGTTCTAGGACTTCTCCCTTGCATCCCACCATGGCGTCCCGGTGGAAGCCCTCACCGTAAGTGAGTCATGGATGATGAAGTTGGTCAAATGACCATGAGTGGATAGCTTAATTCCATCCGTTAGAAGCTCCATTATGCCGTTGAAGACAATTGAAACTGGCGGATTGATCTTCATCACAATGCACTTAACCATGAAGGTCTTGTGGGGGCGGCCCGGGCGACCATCGAAGAAGAAGGAAAATTTGTTGACAGCAAAATGCTTTGCCTTCTCCCAAAAGTCTGCCCACTCTGCCTAAAAAACCAGTTTTTTCAAAATGAATCTGGAATTTGGATAGGACACAATGATTGCACCTCCATTGCAAAAGAACCCCATAGCCAGCTTGAAGCTTTTGTGAATCCATGGGGATTCCTTCCTCCCCTTCGTGGTTGGTACGGTGGGAAGCACGTTCCATGCCGAGACCACGATACCACCATCAATGATCACAATCATAGCCTTGAACTTTCTGTCTTCCTTCCACCAAAGTTCTGACCAACGTGCACACTCTATTGGAAGGACATTTCTCTTTGTCATGGAGAAATTCTTGAGAGCCACGCAAAAACATGAAGATCCCAATTGGTACCCCTTCATGAACTTGCCCTTCAATTCTCAATGTCAGACTTTATAAGAACCCGGACCATTGTCATGGGCTCGATCCAGTACAAGGGGATGTGAAGCTTTGGTACATGCGCGTAGATGGACCTCTGCAAGACATTTAATTATGCACAAACATATGTATACCAACACAAATTCATGCACAAGCATGACGACAATCATATGGTTAGATGACTTCAAGGACCATAAAGATGACTAAGACCGAGACAAAGATCATGACAAATATGTCCCTTGTTAGCTACAGTTTTATATAAGGAGCATGAGTATTTGCTAAAATGTAAAAGTACCAATGGTCCCTCCAATAGAGCCTCGGATCCGAGGGCCTCTCATAGGTGTCACTTTAAAATTCACGATATCTCCTCAAAAACATGTTTAAACACGACCAAAAGACAAGCAACCATACGGCCACGACCACAATCATCGCGTCATGACCACAAGAATATGACCACCACCATGGACTTGGGTCTAATCATGTGAAACCACCATGTACTACTGGGCAGTTGCAGTTTCCATAAGAAACACAAGTATTTGCTAAAATGCAAAAGTATTTGTGACCCCTCCTGGTGAGCCTCGGATCCGAGGGCCTCTCACAAGTGTCATTAGTAGTTTTGAATTGTGGTTTTTTCCCCCCCACAAGCATGTTCAAACAAGACCAAAAGACAAGGAGTTGTACGGCCACAACCAGGAGCATCACGTCATAACCACGAGCATATAACAACCATGTACTATTGGGCAGCTGCAATTTTTATTAAGATCACAAGTATTTGCTAAAATGAAAAAGTATAAGTGACCCTCTCAAGTGAGCCTCGGATCCGAGGGCCTCTCATAGGTGTCACTAGTACTTTTAAAATCTGGATTCCCCCCCAAACATGTTCAAACAAGACCAAAAGACAAGCAACCATACGGCCACGACCACAAGCATATGACAACCACCATGGACTCAGGCACGATCATATGAAACCACCATGTACTACTCGACAACTGCAGTTTCCGTCGAGAACACAAGTATTTGCTAAAATGCAAAAGTATCAGTGACCCCTCCAAGTGAGCCTCGGATCCGAGGACCTCTCATAAGTGTCACTGGTACTTATAAAATTTGGATCCTTCCCCCCAAACATGTTCAAACAAGACCAAAAGAGGGGCAACCATACGGCCACGACCACGAGCATATGACCACTTGCAAGTCAAGCACGGGCATATGACCACCACCACAAATTCATGCATGAGCATGACGACAATCATATGCTTACATGACTTCAGATACTAAGAAGACGACCAAGGCCGAGACAAAGATCATGAGGAGGAAGTCCATAGGTATCTGCAGTTTTCAATATGAATACAAGTATTTGCTGAAATATAAAAGTACCAATGATCCCACCAAGTGAGCCTCGGATCCGAGGGCCTCTCACAAGTGTCATTAGTACTTTTGAATTCTGGATACCCCCTAAAACATGTTCAAACAAGACTAGAAGACGAGCACTCATACGGCGACAACTACGAGCATCACATCATGACCACGAGCATATTACCATCACCATGGACTTGGGCATGATCATATCAAACCACTGTGTACTACTAGGCACCTACAATTTCCATGAAGAGCACGAGTATGTCCAAAAACGCAAAAGTACTAGTGACCCCTCTAGGTGACCCTCGGATCCGAGGGCCTCTCACATGTGTCACAAGTGCTTTTAAATTGTGGATACTCTTCCGTACTTAAAATTACATAAACTGAGAAATTAAGTGAAATTTTGTGAAAAACAACAATAGAAGCACAACAAAATTTATGATTCCTATTTTTTTTTAAAAATTTCCTAATTTTTTTGAAAATCAAGGCATAATTTTTAATTTTTGGAGTGCCCAAAAGATGGCCCTTGGTTCCGAGGCCCATTTTGGGGGCCCTCAAAAATTTCAAAAAACTTGAAAGATTCCAATCTAGCAACAATAGAAAATCCCCAAAATAAAAATTATATTTTACAAAGGAAATTTACTCAAAGATTAAAGGTTAGAAAGTGAAGATGAGTATTGTTTTTGAAGAATTTTTTGGATTCATTTTCATATTCATTTTTGTTTATCAAACAATGTTTCTAAAATTTCCAAGTTTTTCACTAGCTCAAAGGGGAGTTTTGGATCCAAAGGCTTTCTTTGGGCCACTCAAAAGTTTGGAAAGAGTTGAAAATACATGTATACTCATACGGAAAACTACCATATTCAAAAAATTAAAATTAAGAGGTTGACTTTATTTACTTGAAAAGAAACAACAATATAAGCAAGACAAACTCTATGTTCTCTATTTTCTATTTTTAATTTGTTTTTTTTGGAAATCAAGGCATGATTTTTTGAAAAGTTGTGGAGTGCCCCAAGGATGGCCCTCGGATCCAAGGCCCATTTTGGGGGCCCTCAAAATTTTCAAAAAACTTGAAAGATCCCAATCTAGCAACAACAGAAAATCCCCAAAATAAAATTTATATTTTACAAAGAAAATTTACTCAAAGGTTAAAGGTAAGAAATTAAAGATGAATGTTATTTTGAAGAATTTTTTGGATTCATTTTCATATTCATTTTTGTTTATCAAACAATGTTTCTAAAATTTCCAAGTTTTTCACTAGCTCAAATGGGAGTTTTGGATCCAAAGGCTTTCTTTGGGCCACTCAAAAGGTTGGAAAAAGTTAAAATACTTGTATACTTTTATGAAAAAAAAAATAAAAAAAAAAAGAAATTGATAAATTGACTCAGATTATCCGAACAGAGCAACAACAGAGGCAAACAAATTTTGTGTCTCGATGATAATTAACATAGTTGATATTTTTGAATAAATTTTTGGGTTTAATTTCATATTTAAGGCTTCTTAGCTGGCACGCCATCTAGCAATTTTATGGTAGTAGCAATAAAGACGTGCCTATAGAAAATCAGAAACGGACATTTTTATTCCATTGAACTATATGCCTGCAACAAGGCACCAACAATAACATTCTCTCAAGTACCCAGGGTCAACACATTCCCATGTGCAAGGTATGGAAAGAGTCCAAGACATAAGAGGAGGTTGAAGCACAATACGAAGTTATTTATATAGGTGGTGGTTATCTTTGGGTGCTACTATCGAGAGCAAGCGTCTTGCTCTTAAGGATTGGATGGCAATATAGACAATGGGACTGCACAATGCAACTTGTAAGTACTCTTGATGCCTTACACATTTTGGAATTAAAAACTATTTAGAAATCTAATTAGAATTTACATAAGAATTGTTGTGTCCTCGCAAGATCTCACGCTTGATGAAAGAGAAGACATGCCATCTTTCAGCCTTTTAGATACATTCTATCACCACTGCCTTCTAAAATTTGAAACCACCATGAGGTGTTTATATGCGGCTAAATATCATCCGAGCTTTCACAAAAATCACTTCATATTGAGCGTGGTTAAAACGTGGCACGATAAAAAAGGTCACGACATAGGTACGCTTTGGTAGTGATCCATACAATGTTCAAGTGACTCCAGATTTATTGCAAAAGTTGTTTAGCACTTTCCTAGGGCTATCCAAGACATGCAGACTAAAATGTGCGGAGATCTTTAAGTCTACCAAACGCAAGCTTGACATGCCACTCATGTCAGGCCACAATTTTCATTAATTGGATACAGTGAATTTCTCTAATCTACAAGATGGAACAAGAGTGACTTGAACAAGTACAGAAGAGGCCCTCAATGGACTAGATTCAACAGCTCTACATACAACGTCAGTGTGGAATTGGTGTGTGATCCAACAAAGTGGTTTATTGTTTGCATGTTAAAGAAATTGACGCAAAAATGCCAAACATTGTATGCTCACACTCATGAGAAATGCGACGTTAAAGTTAGGTGTGAGAATCATGGAACACCGGGCTTTAATATATTGGTAAGAAGAAAGATTTCATATTAAAGAGAAATGTTTGGTGCATATATAATTGGGCAATGTATGAAGGGATCAAAGAAGCCATTTATGGTGGATTGGCCATCAATTTCAATGATGTGGTCAATAAGGATTGCAATAGTGTATATGTTATTGAACGTTTTTAAAAAGATTGAATGGGTTTTTTGAATGTTTCTTCGATGATTGTCATTGATGGAATAAAGGTGGTGGCACGGGTGCAAGATGTAATAACAATGAGTCGGTCGACTTTCCATCCTAGAACGGTGATGTCGTTGATAAGTGGTTGGTATTTGTTTATTTTATTTGTAATTGCTTCAGCTGAAAATCTATCGTTGCAGTATTTATATTTGATAAATTGGATGGTTATATTTGGGTCTATGTCTTATTGCACATGTACATTCTAATTCATGGACGGGTCAAGAATAAGGCCCAATTTTTTTTTATATTGAATGGCATATGTGTCCACGGTTATAGGATACTTTCTTAATCTAGTAAAATCTTCATAAATTGTCTCCAAAATTTTCAATTCTATAGGAATTTCCGTGAAATACACATTTTAAAGAAAAAAACAACGTTCCTTTTTTGCTTTTTAGATATTTTTTCTGCTCACGGCTTGCCGCTCGCCGCTCACCGCTCACAAGATAGTGTTGCTCCCACCCACATGTACAGTGGGGTACAGTTTGCTTACGAATTCTGGCCGCAGTGCAGGACAGTGAAAAAACTGGGAAACTTTGGAATGCAATAACTTGCTCAAAAATTGACGGATTTTGGAATTTCAAATTGCGTTGGAATGCTAGTGAAGTCTACTTCAATATTACATAAAGTATATACATAAAAACTTGAAAAATGAATAAGCATTTGTATTTTCCTTATACACTATCTACCACCTAGTGCTTCCACCTCTAGCTCAGATCACTGCCTTAATACGATTGGGCATAGTTGAAATGAGGCATTTCAATTGCTCTAAAGGAACCTCATCCCATACTTTCTGAATGCATTCTATCAATTCTTTCTTATTTTGTGGCATGCTATGGTAACGAAGCCAATCTTTGAGTATCTTCCAAATGTTCTCAATTGGATTTAGATCAAGTGAGTTTGAAGGCCACTTCAACTTCTTCATGCCATAAGCTAGTCTCCAATTCTCTGCCAACTTAATCATTATATCATTATAACTTAATCAACTTAATCATTATATCATTATAACTTAATCAACTTAATCTCTACCTTTCAAATAATGATATGCATGCTCTTTAAAATGCTTCTTAAACACCTTAGTAAATGCAGTATTGATCGCAAGGTTGATATTTCGTCCAGAAGCGGAGGTTGTATGGGCGCAGCTTGACATGTATGCTTCATTCATGAGTTCCTCATTTTTTTGTCTGGTGTTATAACAGGTGGGCAGCCAGTATCACTTTCACTTAGAGTGGTTGTAGGATTGGCTTCATATCTGTGAACCGATGCATCCTTTCTGAACTTGAGTTGTATTGAGCAACGTTTCCATCAAAGTGTGATGCGGACACGCACACTTACAAATGTGGAGCGGGCACTTATTATTGGACTACGTCGAGGTGGCATGAGGCCATCTGATATTACAAAAGATTTGAGCATGCCTCGCTCTACAGTTTCAACGGTTCTCACTAAATGGAAGATATCTGGTTGCATGACAACTCAAAGTGGAGGACACAACTCTTGCAAATTATCAGATCGTGCGCTACACAACTTAGCTCAAGACATTCAACAAGATCGATGCCAACATCTCACTAGTCTTGCTGCAAAATATCAGGTGCATCACAATACCATGCGAAAATATATTCGGAATCTGGGCTTTGGAAATTGCATTGCTTCAAAGAAGCCATACCTCAATCTAATGCAGAAAGCAACTAGGTTAGCATTTGCTCGCAAATATAAGCATTGGATAGAAGAAGATTGGTACAAGGTCATTTGGACAGATGAATCGTCATTTGAACTTGGAAAGAACTCTCGTCAAATTCGAGTATGGCGCAAACCTTACGAAAAGTATATGACAGAATGTTTGGCGCCTACCTTCAAATCTGGAAGGACATATGTGATGACGTGGGGTGCGTTTACTGGTTTTGACAAATGCCCATTAGTCATTATGCCTCAAGGAGAAAGAACTGCTGCACATTTTGTGAAAAATGTGTATGAAAGTGTTTATTTCTTGCACGATAATCCTCATGACCTCACTCTCATGGAAGATGAAGCTCCTGTTCATCGAAGTAAGTTGGCAGAGAATTGGAGACTAGCTTATGGCATGAAGAAGTTGAAGTGGCCTTCAAACTCACTTGATCTAAATCCAATTGAGAACATTTGGAAGATACTCAAAGATTGGCTTCGTTACCATAGCATGCCACAAAATAAGCAAGAATTGATAGAATGCATTCAGAAAGTATGGGATGAGGTTCCTTTAGAGCAATTGAAATGCCTCATTTCAACTATGCCCAATCGTATTAAGGCAGTGATCTGAGCTAGAGGTGGAAGCACTAGGTGGTAGATAGTGTATAAGGAAAATACAAATGCTTATTCATTTTTCAAGTTTTTATGTATATACTTTATGTAATATTGAAGTAGACTTCACTAGCATTCCAACGCAATTTGAAATTCCAAAATCCGTCAATTTTTGAGCAAGTTATTGCATTCCAAAGTTTCCCAGTTTTTTCACTGTCCTGCACTGCGGCCAGAATTCGTAAGCAAACTGTACCCCACTGTACATGTGCAATAAGACAATACTCATGGCATGACCTTGACCACTTCACTACTAATAAACGTGGTGAACCACAAATCCCGCTACACACCTACTTTAAATGAGCCACATACGATACATGCCTCAAAAATCTCGGAAACAATAAAGCCCCAGGGCCAGACCGCATTCCAAATTCAATACTAAAACTGATGGCCTTGAGATTCCACGAACTTCTCTCCCTATTCTTCTCTCACTACTACAAGCAAAAACAAATTCTAGCCTCATGGAAAACTAGTACTACAATACTTCTATACAAAAAAGGGGACCCTTCAATACTTCCAAACCATTGACCAATTGCCTTAGCCAACACTATCTATAAACTTTTCACAAACACACTCACATCCATACTATCCTAATATAGAGAAAAACATCAAATCCTAGACAATAGCCAAGAAGGATTTTGTGCGAAAAAAGGTACCGCTAAACAACTCCAAACTATAATAGCCGCACTTGAAGACGCACGATTTACAAAGCAAGACATATACACTTAATATATTGATTTCAAAAATGCATTCGGCTCCATTGACCATGCAAGATTATTAGCAATAATGTTTGACCTCAGATACCCCACCAACACAGTTGCACTAGTTGGAAACATCTACTCTCACTCATCCACCTCATACGTTGGAGAATATTTCGGAACAACTTGCCCCATCCCAATACAACGTGGAACTATACAAGGCAATACCTTAAGCCCATATCTATTTATTGTTTTCTTGAAACCTCTACTAAGTTGGATGCAATGAGAAAATAACGGCCACACCTTTGGAACATCACAAGTCACGATAAACTCGGCCGCCGACGCCGACGACCTTGCTGCTATAGCCGGTAAACTTAAATTACCACAAATCCAACTCAATAAAATTGACACATTTTGCAATTGGTCCGGAATGGATGTTGGCACTCAAAAATGTGCCATCACAGGATGTCCAAACAAATCTAAAACAAACCGCGCCGCATTAAAAGCACTTATGCAAGCTGCCAACATCAAATACCGTAGCCAACCCATCCCTGTACTACATCAAAATGAAGCATATGTATACCTAGGCACAAATCTTGTCCCCACACTAAAGTGGAAGATACAAATTCACATCACCACCGCAAAACTTAACAAACAATGCAAAGAACTAATAACATGCCCGGCCACTATAAAACACCTCCACCCATAACTCCACTCTACCAACACAATACTATCATAACACCCAAAACAAATTCTATTTAAAAACCATTCATGCGCACCATCCTCAAGAGCAATCTTGGGACTCAAGATCCATTATTCCACCCATAATCATTCCCCTCCTAAATATTAACACCACATAATGCAATCCCAAAAAAGACATTCTCACATCAAACAATACAATTAGAATTAATGCAGTCTACCATGCACATATATACAAAGACAATGGGAGACACCTAATCACTATCCCTACCACTAGAATCCAATGGCTATGGAACCAATACCATATCAAACTACAAAATGCCACAAACATAAAGCCAATAATCCAACCATTTGAAACTGAAATAGTTTGGCTATACCAAGATATAAATACTGCATACCAAAAAATGACCCCCTCAAACTTGCACATTCCACATTACCCACGCCCATTCTATACTCACTAATTTCATCCTTCAACATCCAACAATTGTACTTCTCATCCCCCGTCACATGCTCCACCCAACTCACCAAATTTCGCTCACCCTTCAGAAGAGACAAATTTTTTGGCTCACTTAGAAATGCCTTTGACCACAAATGGATTGGAAATGATATAGCACACCCCCACAATGTAGAGGATACACAACAAGCAATACATTGGGCAAGACTCGCAGCCAAAAATGATCCAAACTTTACCTCCACTGTTATCATTACACGAGACAATAACTGGTATCAAAACTTCAACCTACACTTAGGCCCATTCCCAGACTCTCATATCATTGCTCTATTTGAGGCAGATTTGGTACCATATAAAGAACCCACCTTACCACCCGAGCTCTTGAAAAAGCCTAGGCTTGAACCATCTACCGTACAAATACAATGTATACACCAACAAAATAATAATATTAGTACCACGTAACAACTTGCCCTACTCACCTCCATTACAAATAACCTCAATGTAAATTGAATATATACAAAATAGCTCCACCTTCACCGCCCCAAACCCCAGTGAATTGTAAAAAAAATTGGTCCCAACTGAAATATGTCGACACAACACAACCCTACCTCACCACACCACCCCCTCCCCACGTATAGTGAACATATCCCCTTAAAGTTTGACCCTACAAATAGTTACTTTGTAGATGGTTCTTTCAAAGAACAACAACGCTATCTTGTGAGCAATGAGCGGTGAGTGGTGAGCGGCCAACGGTGAGCAGAAAAAAGCCTATAAACGGGAAAAAATGTAGTTTAAAAAAAAGGATTTTGAAGGAAATGAATGGTATAACTATAAATTATGACAAAAAATGTTGGAAGGTTTTCTAAATTAAAAAGGTATCTTATAGTTGTGGAAGAAGAGGAACGCCGGTTCCCAAAGGGGACCGGCGTGAATAAAGTGTCCGTTCGTTCCACTACTAAGACCATGCCCACCGGACAAGGAATTAGTAAGTCATATAGCTGTGGATACATTAATCATTGACAATTTTTCCCTTTCTTCACTCCTGTCCTCGAATTGTAATATTGATTTTTAAAATTTATTTCCTCTAAAAGATAACAGTTATAGGGGCCTCATATACACAATTGAAATGTGAAAACATAGAATGCAAATAAAGTGCTGAAGTGGCGGATGTGGAGTAAGATATGATATTCGTCAAAGCAATATGACCAGATGTTTCTACAGATATATCAACCGTCCGAGATGGCCCTAAACTACCGGATGATGGTGGGAGATATCGAGTTTCTCTAAATGGAGTGGTTGCGGTTTCAAATCTAAGCTATGATATGCTCTCTCTTCTTAATGGAACTACCGCGAGTTGCAACATACCAACGAGTTGCCACCTCGTGCACGGCAGAACAGAAAAAAACATTAATATTAGAAAATAAAATAGAGAAAAATAGCAATGAGAATAACACTTATACAATGACTCCTACCTTGAGATGGAATACTGCTTCAACATGTTTGAATACGATCTGTCTAGAAATAGAAATAGTGGTGAAGAATTAGACTTCCTTGCATTTGTCATGATTGCTCTGTACATGCCTTCACACCTTCACAACCTTCACACCATACATGTAGAATGTAGGATACATGACCATTTTGCTACTTCTCAAGCATGTAGTAGGTGCAATAAGAATTTGATTTGAAATACCATGTGTCAATAGATCGGGCTCAACACAAATACAAACTATTGTAACTATCGTATACATCAATTCTTACACCTTGTACGTCAAATACACAGAAAACATCATGTTGCAACCCAAAAATGTGGCAACCCAAAAGTGGCTTCTCTGACCTTTAAGGCTTCATATTATCTAAAATTTAAAACATACAGTCACGAACAAAACTGAGTACAACTTAGACAAACCCAACTTCGGCTTACCATGGGAGGCGATTCAAATTAAATGTATGGAGACCAAGCGGTCAAAGTCTGTAGATCAAGAGTCTATTTTCTGAATGTGAAACCAAAAAATGAAAAGGAGATAAGGTTTCTAAAATAAGTGATGTTGACGTGGATAGGGTTCTGGCACTCAGTTTTGTTCGCTGCTCCTCGTCAGACTTCGGCATCCTTTCGGAGACAGAGCGGTGCAGAACATTGTGAGGGTTTTGTTGTAGAGTGTAGCTATCGTTTCATTGAATATGTAGTGCAATTTTCTGAATCAATTCTACCCAGATGCCTCCATTGTCTCAAGCACAGAAGGACCAAGCCTTGGTGCAGCTTAGAAATGGGTTTTCTACACGTCAAGTTGCCAATTCGCTTGGCATGAGCCAGTCTTCAGTGGTGCATTTTAGAAAGGGTA
This sequence comes from Bryoerythrophyllum caledonicum, assembly GCA_963971425.1. Taxonomy (NCBI): domain Eukaryota; kingdom Viridiplantae; phylum Streptophyta; class Bryopsida; order Pottiales; family Pottiaceae; genus Bryoerythrophyllum; species Bryoerythrophyllum caledonicum. The sequence goes on from OZ020514.1 coordinate 4,111,781, forward strand.
TCAGTGGTGAGATTGAGAGGCAAAGAGGAGGACGTCCAAGACTTCTAGGAGAGCGAGAGAGGCGACGTTGTGTCACTCTTATTACTGAAGGCAAACTTGGAACTGCATCTGCAACGGCAACTCAACTTAGAGAAGAAACAGGTAAATATTTGTCCGACATCACCGTGAGGCGTGCTTTGAGAGAGGCAGGTTTGGCCGCAGAAGTGCAACAGAAGAAACCGTTTTTGCGTCATAAACATGTTCTCGCACGATTGAGGTTTGCTCAAAGGTATGAGAATTGGACTGTTGACGATTGGAAACGAGTTATCTTTAGCGATGAGACAAAGATAAACAGGTTCAATTTAGATGGTAGGTCATGGTGCTGGATTGGAGATGGAGAGCGCATTGGACCGCAACATGTTTGTCAGACGGTGAAGCATGGTGGCGGTTCAGTTATGATTTGGGGTTGTATGACTGCTTTTGGGCCAGGATCTTGGTGTAGAATTGAAGGTACAATGGATAGGCACGTGTACAAAAATATTTTGGAAAAGTTCTTGTGGTCTAGTATCTAGAATTACAATTTAGATCCTAGTAGGTTGGTGTTCCAGCAGGATAACGATCCAAAGCACAGAAGCAAGATTGTGCTACAATGGCTTGCATCACAGCCATTTCAACTCCTCCAATGGCTTGCACAATCGCCAGATTTAAATCCCATTGAACACTTCTGGGCACTTTTGAAACGACGATTAAACGAGTTTACAACGCCTCCAACAGGAATTCAAGATTTGTGGGAGCGTGTGTATATCGTGTATCCTAGTTTTAGTGAGGTGGATTGCATGGCACTTTATGAGAGCATGCCACCAAGAATTAAGGCAGTATTGAAAGCCAGAGGTTACTGGACCAAGTACTGAAGATTGTGTAGTGAACTTGAACAAAACTGAGTACTTGTATATAGGTTCACAGTTGGCTCTGTAATCTACTTTCTTGTTATCAAATGAATGTGCAATTCTGCATGTGTGCTCACAAGTTTGTGTACTCTCACATCCAACTTTTAGATTTGAAAAAGCATCTCCGTACTGCTTGTGGTTGTCTGCCGAAGTTAGGTTTGTGTATGTTATACTCAGTTTTGTTCGTCACTGTAGGTCAAAACTCAAAATATATTTAGCTCACTTTACAAATAAGTTCATACGAAAAGTCTTACACGGAAAAAAAAAAATACAAATTTTGCAAGCACGTAGACTGCGTGGCCTAGAATGTTGTGTAAAATGCAATAACACTTGTCGGAACAACTTTCTAAACCAAAAGCAGACCTCAAAATCTCATTGTTCAACTATACGCTTGATGCATCAAACCCTGCTAGCCATGAAACAGCTTCCACGTATGATACACGTCACCAACCTATTAAAAAGTCCTCATAATCTTCCCTTCTTACAAATCTAACTACTCAAGGTTGATAAAAAAACTGCAACAGGACACCGCTATCGAAGTATAAAAGACAGTGAGGATAGTGGTGTTCTATGAAAATAGTGAAGGTATAATCTGAAGTGGAAAAAAGACATGGAACCTAACCTTCTTGAGCTCGGAAGACATGGTATAATCCAACCTTCACTTGAGCTCGGTGTCCGTCTCGCGGCCGTGGTGAGTTCCCGGTGAGGAGAAGTCATCAGCTGGAATGGTGTCCCGGAAACTCTCGGATTCATCGTTTCTATCATCCTCAAGTTGGTCTACAAACTCTTTCACCTCCTTCGGAATGTGCTCACTCACTGGCTCCTCCGGAGTTTCGTCACCGGCTGCTTTTGCACCCTCATCATCTACCACGGTTTGATTCTGTCCTTCGGTTTCGCCTGTGAACACTGACAGTGCCTTGGGCTGCCACGTCAATATATCATCGATGATGTTTGACGCCTTCTTTTGATACCTGTCGAAAACCCAGAGGAAAAGAATGTTAATCTATGGTGACGGAACAATTCCAGATCTAAGAAAACCGGTTATTTGTAGATAGGCTAATGAAGGGAAGAAATAAATCTGTTAGTGAAGAAAAAGAAAAAACCACACGAGGAGGTTGCCCTAGCACTAGCTCCAGAATGTTATGTGTGGATCATGTTCTCCAAGGAGATTTCAGACGGAGCTTCCCAGTTACAAGTTGGCTATGTTCAGCATAAGATAGAATCAGCAAAACCAGAAAATGAGTGGAAGGTACCTTGCACGAGCTTGCTCGTTTGGACCATAGACGACCACAAACCATATGATCAGTCCTGCAACAGCGCCAAATGCAATTCTGGTGCTCCACTTGGGAGGAGCATCATCGTCTTTGGAGTCGGGCATAAACTGGAAAAGCTCCGAGAGTGACGCCTCTTCGGCCAAAATGTTTGGCAAAAACCACACTCGCTTGCCCAGTGTCAGCCACAGAACCGAAAAGACCACCGCTCGCACTGTACCAAAAGAGACCAACTAATATGTTACAACAGGTCGACGTTCAACAGATCGAAGTCACCTCACCAAAAAAATGCCGTAATATTTCAACAAGATTGGGAGTTCTTTTGCGAAGTCACCAAGATTCCAGTAAGATGCCCCCTCTTATTTTAATTTTAAATCAGCTCTGAATAGTTCTAAAATCAGTTCAGGGGAGAGAAAAGGCAGCTAACATTCATCTCATGCAAAGTCCTGCTTCACTCTCAAAGACACCTAAAACTACTTTTACTTGAGTTTGGAGATCACCAAGCTCTTCCATTGACTGATTTGAAGGATGAGACCAACAAACTCTTCCATTGATCTAATAGGTATTTAGAGGAAAAAAAGAGTAGAATAATCATTTAATCCTTTAACGCCGGAGAGGCCCAAAATGGGCCTCTGCAGCACTGTCTCCAGGAATCTTGCGGCGTTAAAGGGTTAAAAACTAGGTATCTTATTGAAAATTTAGTTGACTTCACAATGCACAAGTAGACCCTGTGGAGTTTATTAGATTATCATATGCAAATAGCCTAGCATCTCTGCTACATGGCATGAGAAACCTGCAAGCGTGGGAAAATACTTACAGATAAGGACACCAAATATGAGGGTGAGGAAAACCAGACAGAAGTAAAGCACACCCAGCTTGCACCAGTGAGGAAACACAGGGAACAGGCAGCACGCCAGCGTCACCACTGGTACCAAAAACGACAGCACCGTCTGCCACAAGGGCCGCCTCCGCTCAAACGTCCACGCATAAAACGACTCCTTCTCAGAAAACATTTGCTCCTGCACCAACACAACACACACTCCACTTAGCCACAACAGATATATCCTCAAAGGTTAGGGGCTAGAATGAATCCTTTTCAGATGACTGCAGACTTAACTAAGCCAGAAGAGATATATCCTGAAAGATTAGAAGTTACGCGGCAAGAATTGGGAGTTCAGCTATGCATAGCAAATTTTATCATTAAACGACTGTCTTGAGTATTTTATGATCTTACCACATGGGAACCAACAAACACTATTAATGACTATCTAACTCGCAACATAGATTCAACTAAGCCATAAGAGGTTAGGAGTTTAGCAGTTGCAAAGACAAAGCACATTTTGTTATACAAGGACATTCAAAGCTACATGTTAGTCTCGCCCATAAGGGGACCAAAAACCACTACTACTAATCAATCTCAACCTCTTTGCGGATTATTTTCTAAAGATTCAAAAAGCATTCGACTTGCAAAAAGAAGAGAACCAAGACTTGCAAATACAAGGTGAATTTTGCTACTCAAGGTCAATCAAAGCTACTGTAAATGTTGAGAAGTATTATGTTATCTTACCATATGAAACACTACTAATGACTACTCAAACTCTCAACCACTTTTGTAGATATCTCTAAAGATTCAAGACACATTCAACTTGCAAAAAGGAAGAAAACCGAGAGTTTTTGCAAATACCAGGTGAATGTTTTTTAAGAAAATTTAAGACAGATTCAAGTTGCGAAAAGAAGCAACACTCACTCGGTCGATTTCAATGCGCGCAGGCCACTTGGAGAGCTTGCTCTTGCCCGGCCTTGGCGTCTTGGAAACACGGTCGCAGCGCACGATGAGTTTCTTCTTGATGAGGATGTCACCAATGTCCAGCTCCACATCCTCGATGGCGGCCTCGATGCCGAGCGGCTTGATGAGCTCCGGGTGGGCTCGGAGCACGGCAATGAAATCCTTTCCTCGGAAGTACTCCACTCTGGCTTCCTGCAGAATGGCCCACCGCGTGTCCAATTCCTTGTGGTCTCGCACCTTTTCTGCGAACACTCGCACTGGGTCTACTTCCTTGCCTTTCTTCTGCGCACATATACCGAAAATAATCAATTCTAGGTCCCTAGCCTCAAAATGATCACATCCATGAACTGACAAACAATGAATGTCACTACCCTAATGTTGACCTACTACTCCAAAAAGAAAAGAAAAAAATCCTCCTAAACCCAGGTTCCACGCTGGTTTCAAAAGGTCACATCCATGAACTGATCAACAATTGACATCACGATCCTAACTCTAACCTAATTTTTTACTATAAAAACCGAAAAAACCTCTAAAATGATCAAAGAATATGTCTGGAAAAAACTACTCTTCACCACAATTACAGAGACGGCGAGAAACGGCATCACACTCACGATCATCCATGAACTGAGAACAACAATTCACATCACTACCCTGATTTCAACCTAGTTATTTACTACGTAGACCCAGGTAGTCTAAAATCAACGCTGGTTTTCTAACCTCAAAACAGTGACATCCATGAACTAACAACCAATTGATGCCACTACGCTAAAACTCCAGAAAGAAAATAAGAATCCTCCTAAACCCAGGTTCAACGCTGGTTTCCATAGTCACATCCATGAACCGATCAACATCACGACCCTGATTCTAACCAAGCTTTTTACTAAACAAACCGAAAAATCCCCTAACATCCAAGAATATATCTACTCTTCACCACAACTACAGAGACGGCGAGAAAAACGACCAATCACACTCACAATCAAACTCAAAATCCCCCATCAAACCCTAAAAAACAAAAAACTTTCCTCCATGCTTAGAAATCATTCACCTAGGTCCCATGAAATCCTAAAAACTCAAACCTCTACCAAAACAACATCAACCGACTGGCAAACCTTCCTCAAGTCCACGTAAGGAAAGACTCCCACAACAGAAAGTAGAGGCAGAGTCCTCATAGCTCAAAATTGCACCTGGATCCCGTGAAACCCTAAAAACTAAAAACTCTCCACCATGCTGAAAACAAAAAATCCGCACCAACGGATTGGAAACCCGATTCTGATTAGGGTTTTTTTCCTGAGAAGCAGCGATGGGAACATACGGAACTGACCTTAGTGGCTTGGGTGGATCCGTCGGCGGCCTTCTTCTTGGCCATGGCTCGGAATCCGTTGGGCAAATGCAGTGTAGAACGGATTGGACACCGACTTGGAGGCTAAACCCACATCAGGAGAGGGGAGAGGGGAGTGGTTGTGTGGTTGCGCGAGCAAAGTAATGGGAGCTGCTGCATGATCAGGTAAACGTGTGCAACTCGTCGTGTGCGTTGGTTTGCGATTGGTAGCAGTGTTGCAATGCGCACAGCGCCCGAAAGGAAGGAAGAGAGCGAGAGAGTGCGTTCGTGAGCAGCGTTGGTGAGCAGCGTTGGTGGAGGACTTGGTCCGCACTCTCACGACGCCACATGTGGATGAATGAAGAATATCCTATTGGATGGATGATTTTCGTCGTATTGGATGGATGGTGAATGCCATGTTGGATGATTTAGGTGACTGGTGGTGGGGGAACCGTCGGATTTGCGTGGATGGCTAAATTTAATTCAACAATAATGGTTACTTTTATTGCATCGATTGTGCGCCATTGGATGAGATTTGAGTGAGCGATAGAGATTACACGTTGTCGTCATGATTGCTATTCCGGATATTGTATAGGGTGAGGCCCTCCCGGCCGAGCCTCACCCGGCGTAATGCCCGCCCGCGTTTGAAAATTAAATGATTGTTTTTTTACGACTGCCCGCACATATCTACAAACCGGGCTTTTTTCCGTGAGGTTTCGTAACACCCTGTTGTCGCGAACATTCCACGGTATAATGTTCGCCGGAATGAACAGGGCGAAAATGCGGGGGGGCGTTACGTGGTAGAAAGAGGCCAGTTATCGTTGATAACCGGCTTGCTCTCAGCGAGAAGCGTGCTGCCAAGTCTGCAAATCTCACCGCATGATCGGTTACAAATGGTGGAGGAGGTTCCCACGCGTTCTCACCACTCCACGTGTGGATGAAGTGATGAATGCAATATTGGGTGAATTATGAATGCCATATTGGATGAATAGGTGGATGTCTTGAGTCAAGTTAATAGGTCGATCGATGGCTCTTCTTTACATCTTTGCCATTTGCACTCCAAGGTAAACCCCTTTTACCGACAAGTTAAGGAATGTGCATACATGGAGAGAATGAATATTAATACATCCATATTTCGAGAGCCAATAGGGTTAATATTTCAATCCAAATGATTTCATATTTTTCTGATGAGATGTAAATTTTGATAATATGCTGGTGGGCGCCGACAGGTACCTTTCATGAACGTTGACTAAAAGTAAGGGATTTTGAGTTATGGCAAACTTCTATTTTGGATGTGTGAATGGGTGGTAGTGGGATGGAAGTAGGTTGGATATACCCCGATTTTATAAGTGTTGGTTACCTTGGTGTTTTAATAAAAACCCTAGTAGTCATTTTATAAAAACCTTGGGTTGTTGAACCCTTGAGACTAGCAATTCCTATACTAGTTTAAATTAGGTGAAAAGTTAAGAAAAAAATCGGGCCACTAACAATACACCGTTAAAATTTGAAAAAAATTATGCTGGCCAACACAATAAGTATTTAGCCACCTTTGGAGATGATATCCATGGGTATCACCTAGGTATATCTTGGGTATCATCTAGGTTGAACACGAATACTGCCCAATATGGCCTAGGTATCTCCACATATTATGTCCTTGAATAGCCTACTTAACCCTTTCATGACGAGGCGACCATGTACAAACGTGAAATATACACGGTGCCGTCATCTTGTCGTCTAAATTGTACACGTTGTCATCATTTCAGATTTTGTACATTGTCGCTTATCTGTAGAGGGTTAACTACTACAAAAAGTAGTATTTCTACTAATTTTCAGAAATTGATTCTGGGATCGCTGCCTGAGACGTCCCGGCTCGAGGCGGCGAAATGAGCTCGGCGCCGCAGACGCACGGGGAGCTCGTGTCACGCAACACCAACGTATCCGTGTCACAATAACATCAGGCTACAACAAAGCCAAATTTCACTGAGAAGGCAGCTGGAATCATATCCAACAACCTGGCCGGGAATCATACACTGTTCTAGTTCCTCCTAATAATCTTCCTGGCATCCGGGGCGAGCTCACAATGGTAGTACACCGTATCAGTATCTTCGGCAACCTCAAGTTTCCAGTTCAGATCGTTTTCTAGACGCTCATGTAGATCGTCATGGAGATGGTCGCCTTCTCCGCCATCATCGACAACATTGTTTTCCCGGATGGCCGCACCAACATGGCTTGTCTTGGTGGAGGAGGTCAGCCTGGTCACGTGTTGGTCTTGTGGGTGATCTAGCGTGTATCCTTTTTTTTGCTTTTCAGTGGTCCTTCTTTTGTCGGTATGGAGGAGATTGGTTTTTTGGTCTTTGGCTGCAAATTCTGAAGAGAATTGGCTTTTCAAGTTGGTTATGTAAAGTGTTAGGTTAGCTCTGCAAAAAGTGAATCTTGCAGGATTATGTGATGGTTTTTGTTTTGGAAATTTAACACATGAGAATTCTTTGCAGGACCTCAGACTGCTTTTGGAGCTCTGCTTTGGTTGTCGAATGGAGAGAGGTAGGTCTGTCTCCTTCGCAACAAGTTCCATCACACATCGTAGAATAGCCTTGGTTTTCTGTAATGAGAGTTTGCTGAAGATTCTGGCTGTTGGTAGGGTAGGGCTTGCAGCAGGAGTGGGTGCAGATTTCCCAGAGTCGTGTAAGAACTGGCTTGAAGCGGTGGGCGTTGACACAACCGGCCTGGTGCCGTGGTCAAGTCCTACCATAAGAACGTGGCAGCACAGGTACTACAACATCAATTCAGCTGTGAGCTGATCTACTTTTTTGTTTTTTTTTTTGCTATCTTTCTTTCCTTTGTTGCCCATCAAATCAAGTGTGTTCTCTTACTTGCTGGGAAAACGTCTTTCGCAGTGAACCCTTGGATGGATCTGTGCTCGAGACTCTGGAGGATGGAGAGAACCAAGCAGAGGTACAATTATGCGGCTCTGATCACTACTTTAATTGACGTTGTTGAAGACTCATTAACATCATTCACAATTAGAAATTTGATATTTTGCAACAATCCACAAACAACTCTCTATCGTCTCAAAACAACTTGATTTTTGTAAAAACCAGGTTAAAACAACTTGGTTTTTGTAAAAACCAGGTTAAAACAACTTGTTTTACAAAACAAAAAAAACAAGTTGTTGTTTGGACGAGTTGTACTGGATGAGAATAGTTGAATAGACCAAAATCTTTACAGGACCATTATCAAGGTGCCTTGTCAATAACTTCAAGGTTCATGTGGCAGTTGTCGCGAGAAACTGCGGCGGATCAGTCGTGGGAAATGTTGCTGCCAGATCTGAATCTGCTCCCCCTTCTTTACCAGTAAAACTTTCTTTTGTCATCACACAAATATTGAAGTTACACTGCTATAATAGTTATGTTCTGATTTCAGTTCTAGGTGTTGAATTATTTTTTATTTTTCTAGGTGATTGGTGTTTCCTCATGACTTTTTGGTTGGTGTATATGCAATGTAGGAAAGCAAAGACGTACCATGTGGGAGTGCACCCGAGTGGACTTGATGTTGCTTTTCTTCGGACGTTGCGAAACGCAGGCGCCCAAGTCGTCAGCGTTGAAGTCTACATGCCTGCCGAAGAGCCTATTCCACTTTCTGAGCTTCGGTGAGAACATTGTATGAAGTTTCCATTTTGTTTATTGTGTTTGGAAAAATGCGTCAATCCGCTGAAACTAGTCTAATTTGTTACTCCTTTTCATGGATTCTAGCTTTTGCATTGACCAAGGAATGTCTACTCCATTGATAAAAAAGTGCCAAGATGAACCTTTTTGAGAATGTAACTGCAGGAGCTATTTCTAAACTTATATAGATGATGTGATGATTCTTTGGTGAATTTTGATCGTATGGATTGAAACATAATTGTAGTCAAAGTGAACAAATTTGTACCTTGCAGATACTCTTGGTTCTTTAGGGGTTAAATTTGATTAGCTAACATGACAAATATGGTATTAGTAGCACTACCACCAACAAACTCTTGATAGATGTTGATTAGAGTTACTCTTATTGTCATATTGGTTATATTGGTCAATCCTAGTTCTTTTGGTCCCTTTTAACGTAGTTTGGGTTGGGAGTGTTTTTTTTTTTATGGCTTTGAGTTTGTGTATGTAATTAGTGTAGCTTCTTCACTAACTGGGAGTGACCAATATGACAATTCTTCTTCATGCTGAGTGGGAGAAGAAGACACAATGACATGGTTTTTTTTTTTTTTGCCACAGGGCCTTGGTTTCAAGTGGCCACATATTTTCTCCAAATGAGAGAGAGGCTTTGTCTTTGGTTGGACCTGGGACGCCACTGGAGCTGATTGCGCGCCTGTCCAACCTCGGTGCTGAGGTATGTTTTTCTGTTTAATCCTTTAAGGACACAAGCGACCATGTAAGGAAAGTGAAATGTATCCGTTGCCTTGACAATGTTCTGCAAAATCTATTACACTCATAGATCTTCTAGCGTCCAAAGTTTGCTCTTCCTTAAAGGGTTAAAATCCATCCTTTTTGTCTATCTTCAGCAAGGGACAATAGTTTTCATCCACTAATCTATAGGCTTGTTGAAGGAAGGATTAGACATAAGAACTCCAGTCTTTGAAGGAGGCTAGCCTGAATAATGTGTTTGTTAGTTCCACCACTACGTCTATGTCCACAAGACATACGTTAGCAGTGTGGAAGTACTTCCCCCTCTTAAAGGTAGACACTATGTAATAAGTAACAAAGAACCAAATACACTTATCCAACAACATGTCCTAAAGTTATTTTGGTATGTATTGGTTGTTTTCAAGAAGGAACAAACACTCTATGCATGTTGGTCCCCTTTGGAGACTGGAGTTTTTTTTTTTTTTTTTCTTTCAGTCCCTTTTTCAGATTCTTGATGTCCAATTAACTCCATTTTTAAAAAGAACCAGTGTGGGAGGGTGGTAGGTTTGGAATTTAGGGTCTTCGATTGTATGATAAAAATCATGCCATGTGTTTAGAATGTAAATTATATCATATTTAGGAGTTAAAACTGAAAGATTCTCAAATTTATGTATAGATTTGACGTGTAAATGTCTAAACTATCCCATATTGAAGAATGAACTGTTTATCGGTACACAATTTGATCCCTACGTGTTTGATTTTTAGTGATATATATGAAATTCGATGCACTATAATAATGGATATTGTTATCCTTGTGGGCACTTTGGAGAAAGGGCTTGTATTCTTGAGGACCTTTGAGTGGAGCCACAACACTATTTTTGCAGATTGTTGTATTGCGTCGAGGACCTCTAGGCAGTATTGTGCACAGGTAAGAAAAAGCACCAGCATATTATCATGAAAATAGTTTGGATCCTACATTGGATCCTAAATTAGATAAATTAAGTTATCAATTAGTGTACAATTAGTGGAAACTAAAACTCACCAGGTAAAATATCAAACGCTTCATTAGATAGGGCTAACTTTCAAATTCTACTATTTTGGTTGGTGGCAGGTCGGATACGAAAGAAACTTGGGAGGTACCAGCCTTTCACACTGCATTCCAGGAAGCCTGCAGCAGAAACAAGCGTAATCGCAACAATTGTGACATGAACAAGACGATGAAAATGCACGTGAAGGCTATTGTAGATCCCACAGGATGTGGCAACACATTCTGTGGTGGTTTTCTAGCAGGATGGTACCGCACCCGGGATTTGTTAACCGCCGCTTTGTGGGGGAGCGTCTCGGCCAGCTTCAGTAAGCCCACTGCACTTGTCCACTCTTTTCTGCATAAGTGAGGCAAAGATACCGTGAGTTTTCACCTCTTTTCTCATTTTTTTACTACTAAAATCAGCCCTAGGTAGCTCATAGTTTCCTTATAATGAGGTTTCTATATAATCAGCTAAAAATCATGGTTCAGCGTGACCGTTCTTTCTTTATTCTCTAAGACTACTAAGCTCTTCCATAGTAAGGATTCTACTTGAGAGACTGCCAAGCTCTTCTACATCTAATAGCTATCAAAAGTGAACAAATTAGTAGCATCATAAACCAAAAGATCAATATCTTACTAAAACTTTGGGTGAATTTACAAATAACTCTAATCTTGTGAGTATTGAGCTTCAACAAAAATGGGATCACTCTAAAGTGTCAACAATTGTTATATCTTTAACAAGTACCCATAAGTTAAACTTCTAAGAAGGGGCTGAATAGAGTGTTATCTTCCATGAAGTGGGGGAACAAAAACTCACTTTGGATAAGGTAGCTATCTCAGAGAAGAAGTTCACCCTGCAATCAATGGGGTAGTGTGAAAGGGCTTCTAGAGGAATGAAGGATACTCACACATTAGAAGTACTGGTTGCAGTGCTGGAGTACGAAGGCACTCCTCCGCCTCTAGTCTCGGAGTGGAGAGCCGCAGCTCAACTACGGCTAAATCTGCTCCAGCCACACGCCAGAAACATCCTTTTTGCTTCTGGAACACAACAGCCAATATGATGTTGTCAATGTGAGCAGCAAGGTAGACTTATGGATCAGCTTCACCTGAAAATCGTGTTTCAATAGCTTTCACACATGTGATCAACCGACAATCTGATGAACTTGCACAGTCTGGTATTGCTCAAACAAGGATTACCATCGCTCTTCTCAGAACGACTTTCAACAGGTCCGCAACATCTCTTATTATTGATTTATATGTAAGCCTTCTCATAAATTAGAGGTATTTGAAAAGCGACCCAAAGTTTCAATAAGATCTCCCCTTCACTCTTTTTCACTCTATATAGATTATAATCAGCTTGTATCTCATGCAAATTCTCTGTTCACCCTCAAATAACTACTTTGACTTGAGATTAGAGACAACCAAGCTCTCACATTATACCGCTGAGCTCTTCTATAGATCTAATAAGCTAGTTAGAGTGAACAAACAATAGTATAATAAACCGAAAGAGGAAGTATCTACTTAAGAGTTTAGGTGACTTTCCAAAGAACTCTATGAAAGCCTTCACCGAATTTGAAAAATCTTGGTTAAGAAACACAGATTCGCTCAGATTGGTATAATGGATTTGAACCGATGGCGGCTTAGAAAACTATCAAATTATCTTCTTGTAACCAGCTTCAAAATCACTGCACTCACCTTGTTTTTAATGCTCTTGGAGTCCTGAAACCTTTCAGAGGTGCTCTGACTTAGGAAATGGGGACAAATGGCCAATTCATCTGTCTTCACCTCTCCTTGAATTGGACGCCAGCCTGTGATGAAATTCGTAAGAAACCACGTCCAAGGAATGATCGATTTTTGAGTTGTTTATGAGTTTTGGCTTCTTTTTTCATATTTAACTACTAAAATCAGAACATGAACGGACCTTACAATGGCGAACTCGATGCTCTTCTGCGCATCACCAAAAATCGCCACAAGAACAAACACCATCACGGAAATGGTGAAAGCGATTGGCATCTCTGGCGATAATCTCCCGCTTGGTAATCTTGGAGATGAACTTGGTGGCAGTATGACAATCTCCGCACACCCGGAGATTCTTGGATATAACAATGGGACTGTGAGGGGGCGTCTTGAGGAGGCCCAACGCAATGGCAAGGCGCTCACTGTGACGGCAAAGAGCGCGCTCCTTCTCACTCTCCTCCACATTGTGCAACACGTATCGTGTGTCCGGGCGATATCCCACCTGTTTCATCTCCAGATGCAGGCGCTCCAACTCAGCGTGGATCTCGTCTGTCAAAGGATGCGTCCTGTCGTCGGAGAAGAACGTGTGCACCTCGCCGCCCACTTCGATCCAGCTCTGCCCTGGTTTCTTCACCACGCCTCGGTCCTGCATCACCTTCCTCATCTTGGCCACTTCGTCCCACATCCCTGCAGAGGCGTAGATGTTGGATAAAATCACGTACACGCCGTTGTCAGAGGGGTCCAGTTCCAGCTTCTTCTGTGCAGCTTTCTCCGCGAGCGCTACGTTCACGTGCACTTGACAGGCCCCGAGCAATGCGCCCCAGAGACGCGCATCCGGGGGGAGTTTCATCTGGTCCATGAACTCCACAGCTTCATTCAGCATTCCAGCGCGTCCGAACATGTCAACGATGCAGCCGTAATGCTCCATGGTGGGCTCAATCCCGTACAGTTCTTTCATGGAGTTGAAGTGGTGTAGACCTTCGGCGACGAGCCCTGCGTGAGCGCATGCTGAGAGTGCACCTACAAATGTGACCCAGTCCGGATCCACACCTGAAGATTTCATCTGCTGAAAGAGTGCAAGGGACTCCTTCCCGCGTCCATGCTGTGCATATCCTGTGATTATAGCTGTCCATGAGTACACATTCTTCTCCGGGAGCTTCTGGAAAGCGTCCCAGGCCTCTCCCACGCTGCCACACTTGGTGTACATGCTGATGAGTCCGGTTCCAACCAGCACATCAGTGTCGCATCCCGATGAAACGATGAGACGATGGAGGCGTCGTCCTTCCGGTAGGGCCTCCGGGCTGGCACACGCGCTCAGCAGCGCGATGAACGTGATCTTGTTCGGCTTCACGTCCATCCTCGTGAAGTGAGAAAAAGCAGCTTCCTTTGCGCCACGTTGCACAAAACCTGTGATGAGGGTGTTCCAGGAAACCAGGTCACGCTTAGACATATTGTGAAACGTTCTCTCAGCGGAGGTCATGTCGCCGCACCTGACAAACATGCTCACAAGCGCGTTGCTGATGTGAAGGTCGAACTCCTCCGGGATGAGGGAGTGCACCCAATTCCCAACCTCCAGGCTCTGGCACGCGTTGAGAACGCTGGTGAAAGTGCTGGTGTTCGGTGTCACTCCTTGTTGCCTCAGCATCGCCTTGAACGTCGCCACCGCGTTGTCGTGCTGCTCGTGGTGGACATACGCGGTGATCATCGCGTTCCAAGCGACCACGTTGTGGCGAGGAATCGTCTCAAACACGACGCGCGCTTCCTCCAAGCTGCCGCACCTGGAATACATGCTCAGAAGCGCCGTCTTCACGCGAGGATCCGTCCCATACCCTGCTTTCACGATCAAATCATGAACCTCACGACCTTTCCGCAACGTCAAACACGCGCTGAGAACACTCATGAACGTCACGCGGTTCGGCTCGATCCCGGAGCTCCTCATCTCATCGAAGAACGTGAACGCTTCCTCAGCCCTCCCAAGGTGAGCAAACCCTGCAACCATGGCAGTCCAGGAGACCACGTTCCGGGCCTCGATCCTCTCGAAGCAAACCACCGCGTCTTCCATGCTCCCACACTTGGCATACATGCTCACAAGCGCAGTCCCCACATAAACCTCTTCATCTAGCCCCAGTGCTCTCACCCGCTCATGGATCACCTTCCCTTGAGTCAACTCCCCGCACCCTCTGAGCAAGCTCACAAACGCCACTTTGTCCGGCTGCACACCTTCACGTTCCATGCGCTCAAACACCGCACAAGCCTCGGAGAATCGCCCTTGCTGCGACAATCCAGTGATCATGCACGTCCATGTCACCAAATCCCGTCCCGGTAGCTTCTCAAAAACCTCCAGCGCTTCCTCCACCTTCCCACACTTCACGTACATGTTGATCATGGCAGTGCCAACGAAAAGCTCTCTGTCAAAACCAGCTCTGATGACTTCCACACACACCTGTTCTCCGGAGACGAAACACTCCGCGTCTGCACATGCGTTGAGCATGCTCACGAACGTGTGCTGGTCAGGGTTGGGCATTTGCCGGTACAAGGTGAGCGCTTCTTGGAACTGGCGGTGATGGACGTATCCGCTCAGGAGGAGATTCCATGAATATGTGTCTCTGGTGCGCATGTCGGAGAAGATTTGGTTTGCCTCCCTCATTCTGCCGCACTTTGCGTACATGCTGATCAGTGAGTTCCACATGAATGTGTCCGGTTCCACCGCGGAGCGCTTGATGTGGTTGTGGATGCGCTCTCCATCCCCCAGGCTCTTCAATCTCACACACACCTACACATAAAAAAAATAGTCAATTTACTATATCACCTCTCCTCAAAACCCTAAACCAGATCACCTTTACCTGCAAGAGAGCGGAATAGGTTTGGCGGTGAATGCGAATGCGAGGGTCGTCGTCCACACGATCCAGCACTTGCATTGCCTCCCGCAATTGCCCTGCCTTGCTCAATCTGTTGAGGACAGCGTTCACTCTCTGCGTGTCACCAACCTCCACCAATCTTCTTCCGCTCCACAAAGAACATGATCCCCACGCACTGCTCCTGCATGCTCTTCAGAAATCAGGAACGATCTCCCTCAAAAACCCAAATAAACCCTAAGAGCCCTAAAATACTAAAGACCCTCAGAAACCCTAAGAAACCAAATAAACCCTAAAATACTAAAGACCCTCAGAAACCCTAAGAAACCAAATAAACCCTAAAATACTAAAGACCCTCAGAAACCCTAAGAAACCAAATAAACCCTAAAATCCTAATAAACCCTAAAAATTCAAATAAACCCTAAGTTTGAGGTGCAAACTCTGAAAATGGTGCCAAACCTGAAGGCTTTGTGGCGATGCGCTAGTGCGAGCAGCGTGGATTTCCACATCTTGGATGCTTGCATCTGCATTGATCATCGCCACAGTTACACTGCAAGGTGAAATTGAAGCCTAGATGTGGTGAAATCAAACCCCTAGAAAGATTAGTAGAAGGAGAAATTGGATTGAAGGGAGAAGAAGTGGTGACCTTGGCATTGGGAGGGACTACGGTTCGGCGCTCATTCCAGCATCACCATCGCCACCGCCACGGCACAGAACAGGAGAGGAGTATTTGTGAAGGATTACTTGGGCTTAAACCCTAAACCCTTGAGTGGAGTGCCCATTGGAGACAAAAGTGTCCATTGCCAAAGCCTAAGATAAGTTACTCCAAACAAATTCTAGGAAGGGACTCTATTGCAAAAGTCGATCATTTGAACAATTGTTTATCCTTATGGTTTGTCCTTCAAAGATGCCTCAGAATTTCTTATTTGTTACATTTTTCCAAAATAAATTCTACAAAAATATCATCAAAATGAGTTTTCTAAATTTGTTTCTTGGTTCATCTCAATGTCCAAATTTGTTTTTTTACTTTGTTTTCAACAACCCTTCTATTATCCTATGGTATCAATTCCAAGAAAAGGGGTTGTTTTGTAATAGGAATCGGTTTGGATGTACATGAGGTTTAGTCAATTGGGAGTGAATCCCATATACTTTGGGGATAGAGGAGAAGTTTTGATTCACCCTCAAACGTTAGGTGGGAACCATATATATTGGCACGTATTTTACTCTTATTTTACTCTGTAGAATATTGAAAATGTATCAAAGTTTAGCAAGACTTACACCTTTGGATCAAAGATTCTTCAACTAACATCTTTAGATTGGAGGACATTTCAATATCCAAACCTTATCATGTTCAAATACAACACCATACACGTAGAATACTATGGCCACCAGTGGCACCTCCTATCATTTAAGGGTCAATGAGCAAAATTGATGGTAACTCAAGGTGCCTTGCACTTTGAATGAGAAGCCATTTTCTCAAATTCTTTATTTGTGACTCCATGTGGTACGTAGTTCTGGCTTGGTATGTCTAAATATCTGGTGACATGTGTTGCTACTTGGTGATTGGAAAGTAAAGGTTGTTTGAACATCATTAACCCTTTAAGGACAATGGCCAAATGAGGTCCTCACCTATCATAGATTTTGTTCACCAAATGTACGACAAGTCGGACCACATTTGGCCATTGTCCTTAAAGGGTTAAAGAAGCCTTATCTGGCTCAGGCCACGGCAAAGACGTCAAAGCAAAGCAAGATGCGCAGCCAGTGTGCCTTTTGCACCAGGCTCCCGCATTACAACCACCTCAACTCTTTAGCAACGATGGTGGGATAATCGCGACCTTCCTTTCGGATTGCATCTTGAAAATAAGTAGAATTTACTCCAAGCATCTACAAAAACTGTAGAATGTGGCCCCCTAAAATCTATTGTTGTCAACAATTTGACACAATGTGGAGCTCAGTGAACGGAAGTATCTCCTATTGGTTGTGGACATGAGAACATGCGGGCTTACACGACCCTTCTATGCATTGCTTCATACTCACAAATTCCTGGAACATTTTGAAAATACCTAAATAGAGACGGCTACGTTTAGAAATGGTCGGGCCATCACTAGAGGGTTAAACTTGCGCTCCAAACCAACCAAGATGCTTGCGCACTTTTCGTAGGACCAAGATGCTCGCCTCTCACAGGTTTACATGCACGTGCTTTTTGCAGGTCTACTATCTTGCCAAATGAGGTGCACATTCAATTAGCCTCCATCTTCCACGACAGTGACCGCAAATTTTGGAGTGGCCACAAGCTCAAAGCCAAGTTGCCGGAAAAGGGCTACTGATTGGCGTCCTAGCATCTGTTGGCACCCCAAAATCATCTGTGGTATAGAGGTTCACAGTTCTTACATCACTGTAAAGCCCATTGGCGTGGAGGTTGGAGTGTACGGTACGGGTGCTTCCGAGAACCAAAAGGCAACTACATGGTCGATTTATGCAAGGGCAGAGAGTCCAAGTAAAGATGAAAGAGATCATGGTGAACATTTTTTCTTCTTTTTTCTAACAATTCTTTGTGCTTGTTACAACATAGATTTTTTACTTTCCCTTTGCTAAGGGTCGCTTCAGACTACAACCAAAGGTCAACAGGCTGTCAAATTCCACCAATGAGGTTGTGAAAACTGCAAAATTTTGGCCTCTAGGCCTTCACACTATAGGCCAAAGTCCAAATGCCGTTGCCCTTTATTGTGCCTATATAGCAGCACTTTTAGAAAGTTTTGGTGCCAAGGCCACAACCTCTCAAACAAACTTGGGTAGTCATTTTTAGCCAACCCAAAATTCCTTTGAGAAGCGGTCAGAAGGCTTCAGTTTGTATATTGTAATGTATTTTTTTAGCCCAAGAGTTTGGCCTCATGCCATTTTTTGGGCTAAAATCTTGATGTTTGGCCTCTCGACTTGGTCACAATGTGAAGCGGCCTTAGTAACATATAATATATTTCTTGCAAGTGAAGGTTGTTGTCTAGCTCAAGTGATAGGGGACTTGGTGGAGATTGGATGGATGAAGATGGCGGGACTTGGTGTACTTATTCACACGGCTCAACTTCGGAGGGTTGGACTCTCGCCACTCCCACGTCCAGGTGTCATAGATCTAATTTCAACCACTGTCATTAAAAAATCTTCATGTACAATCAGCTCCCTTTACAACAACCTCGTTCGTTATGCCTGCTACATACAGAGACAGCTACATTGAGCGGTTGTAATAATGGAAAGGATTTACATGTTATAAGGAAATTGCTATTGTATCAGATGCATATAAAAGGAGCCAATTGCCGCAACTAAAGAGGGTTTCTATTTCATTGAGGCATTCAAGCACTGTTTAAATCTTATCAGACTAACGATGCGAGAGTTCATTTTATTCATACATAATCTCGTCAAAAAAATCATGCAAGAATTCAACCTAAATGAATCAGAAGCCCTTATCCATTCCATCCTTGAACTACATTAAGGTTGGATGACTAGTAACCACCAACTTCAGCTTGCCGACCTATTTATAGCATTTGTATACATGGTAAGAATTTTTTTGGGAATTCAAAATAGGATTTTGTGAATATTGCAATTGTCGTGACCACTTATTTCTTCATATTGAAATTGCTACAAATTTTTTAAGTGGATAGTAAGTCGTGACCTATTCCTCAACATACAAAACTTTCTACTTCCACAGTAAGTGTGCTAATGACCACTTGTCAAAGCACCCATCACTATGAGCACAAGAGACTAAAAACCGAGAGCTGTGAACCAATTATAAACTGAGACCCAATTCTAGACTGACTTTCCTAAAATTTCGGAAATGGGGTGGGCAGCTGGCGGTTTTGGCCCACATAAGACTGTCAATTCTTGGGTTGATGGTGGTGATAGGTTATCCAACCTTAGTGTTACGGCAACACTTCATTTAGATTTGATTTCAAGAAGGACAATCCAAACTTCTTGAATCAATCTCGAAGAGGCGGCCATTAAAACAGGATATTCGTGTGTCAGTGAAGTGAACAAATGAGCAGAGCCCAAAAAATGATTATAACAGTACACTAAAGATGATGTTTAGTGTAACCACACTAATGTTTTTGGTAATGCAATAACTTTTTGCTTTCGAAGAAGATTTTTACCGAGGGCACAACTATCAATACTATCTAAAGAGACATCCCAAGAGGTGAGTCGCCCCAACATTGGTCATGTCCAACTAATTTCATCGCCAATCATTGGGCCAACTGTTATGTATAATCAATCTCAACTGCAACCATCCATTCAACTTAAGTTAAACTGCAACCATCCATTCAACTTAGATCTTGGTTCCATGTAATGCCCAACCTGTCATCTCTGATGGGGTCGGGTCACTTCCATGTAGCTAGCTTTTCACCCTACCTGAAAAAGGAAGGTCGAGTATAGCTAATTATCTCGGGGATGACGGAGCCGCTTTTCAAGCCCGTCAACTTCTCCATTCCTTCCAACATATTAATGAGAGCAATGACGCATGAGAAACTTCAAGGTGGGACCTATTAATAAAGGTAATCGGGGTACAACTTGGAAGCATCTAAAATCTTGGGTTGATTATAATAGTTGACGGGTGTGATGCATGGTAGTGGCCCTACATTTCTTCCCTACATTCTGCAAGTAGGGAAGCTACAATGATAATTCGGGTTGGGCATTACATGGGGTTCGCCCTTACGCGACACTCCAACCATTCTTCAACTTAAATGAAGGTTGGAGAATGCATTTATTGGAGGTAAACTTCCTCTCTTTTGCACCTGCCTCAGAATTATTCACCGTCTAGGGGCGGTTGAGTAATCTTGAAAAATTCCGTAATAGTCTAGATGGTTAGGAGTGGAAGAAAATGAAATTAGGGGTCCACTTGGGCACGGTTTGGGGATAAATGTACACGGAATTTTTTTTGGGTTTCCACAATTCGCTCAAGCCAAAGTCGAAGATTAGGGAACTAATGGACGCTTGCTTAGATCGCAGGAAGAGATCCTTGACATTGCCCAAGGCTTTAACAAGCCGCTATATAAACAAGATCCCATCTCGGAGGGCTGCATCACGGCGCACTACAAGGAACCTACTCGTTTTCATTCAAAAGTGTCGCTCTTCACTCACTAATTGTCGCTCTTTGCTCATTGAAAATCATAAAAGCGTTTACTTTTTGTACATTCTGACCTAATTGACTCCTCGCTCAAGAAATCCTTTAAATAATAAATGAAAAACGACAGGGTTTGTTGTAGTGGCAAGGAAGACTTGTCTTTGCAGTGTCAAGCGAGTGGTCACCCCGGAGCTGAACGCCCATTTGCTTAGGCTGATTTCCAATGAAGAGTTGGAGGAGGCTGTTAAAACTCTCCCAATGCCATTCCCTTTGAAGTTTTGAAGGAATGTTGGGAAGAATTAGGAGAGAAGTTTCAAGAACAGATGGTGGACATCTAGGAAGTAGGGGAGCTGCATCACAATCTTAACAGAAGGCTCCAATCGTTGGTAACCAAAGGTGGCACCCAAACCCAGCTATCTAATTATAGTCCAATCTTAGTTCTGCCATCGGCTTATAAGGCTATGGCAAAGGCAATGGCTCTTAGGATGCAAGGTTTCCTCCTAATGCTGATCATGTCGTCTCAAACGGCCTTTGTGAAGGAGCGGTGTATCCTGGACAATGTGTTTCTCGCTTATGAAGCCATGGGATACGCAAAGAAGACAAAACAAGACCTCGTCATTCTTATGATAGACTTTGAGAAGGCGTATGACAGGGTGAACTGAAATTTCCTTCATGATACAATGATTAAGGTGGGCTTCTCAAAGGCGTGGGTGGAACATAGTGTTGCGTTTTATAAGGGAGCGCACACGTCGGTCCTAGTCAATGGTCAGAAGAGTGAGGAGTTCCAAAATACGGGGTTGAAGGGTTGTCTCTCCTACATCAGTCGATGTCACATGAAGCATTCTTTGCAGATGACTTGACGATGTACGTGATTGAGACTAGAGAACTTGCGGCGATCTTTTAAGGTACTGGACTTATACTGCGAGGTCATGTGGGCTAAACCAAACATGTCCAAGTCGCTTGCGATCTCGGCTTTGGAGTGCCCTAGGGTTTGGTTTTCCAGAGAAGAGAGGGGTCTCATGTGGCTGGAGCCGAGAGCAACAACTGTAAATCTAGGCTTTTCAGTGGGATTCAACATGCAATAGCGGGAGAAGAACAACAAGATTATGCACCAAGTAAGCTTTAAGTTGTTATTGTGGTCCAACAAGTTGTTGTTCACGGCGGCTCGTATTCTAGTCTGTAACCAAATAGTTTTTGCTTCCATTTGCTATGTAGCTAGTGGAGCTGATGTTGATAGAGGAATCTTCAACAAGGCTCAAGCATTGATCCGCAGCTATGTTTGGTCAAGGAACCCCTCTAAGAATGTCAAGGCGAGGGTGGCTAAGGACTCGGCACTATTTCTCATGGTGTCGGGAGGAATCAAGATATTCAATCCTTCTACCCAGGCTTCCACCTTCATGGACAAAATGGTGGTGAGGGGGTTGTCTCTAAGACCAAAACCCTAGAAGAAGTTGCTGCAATTTACGGTGCGACAACTTCAACGAAAAGCGGACGGGGTTTGGTCTTCATTCCTAGAATGGTTGCTCACAGCGAAGGTGACGGCGGATCAAGGCTCTCCTCTCTAGAAGAGAACCCGGGCGGCCTGGACCCAAGTGTGTCCAGGTATATCCAGGAAGCCTCCTACCAACAAAGCCGAAGTTTTTGGATAGCCATTGTTTTTGAATAAGGCAGTGAAGAACATTCAAGGAAAGTGTTGAAGAGAGGCGAAGCCCGAGATCTTTTGCAAGTGGTCATTGAAAGGGGTCTCGAGGGTTAAGCATCTGTATAGACAAGAGGAGTCCAAGTGGGTCACTCCCTTTGAGCTTTGCAGGCTCACAAGCTCCCACAATATTCTTGTACTTCTCGAGGAAATGTTATTTTTCATCCCCTGGGACCTTACACAGCATGAGGCGATTACAAAGAACAAGTGGTGGACGACGTCGGCATCAATGCGAGGGTTGCCACATAATTTCTTTCATGTAGCGAGGGTGTCGGCGGAAGGTGTCATCTTAGTTAACACATTCTGATGAGTGGGTTTCTACTTGGAGAGAGGTGTCGGTCCCTTGTCGGCGTGACCACTTTCCAGAGCAAGGACTATTGTTAAGAGTTCGGACGATGGGTTAGTGTCCTTTAATCCACGGGATCCTCCAATAGGAAGGTGGCAACTTTTCACCTTTGAACATGGATGTGTGGAAGAGTTCAAGCTTGACTTGAAGGAACGAGAGTGGGATCCTATCAGTCGTATTAAGGGTGGTTATTCTTCTCATATACCACAAAGAAAGGGTACAAGATTTTGAACATGCTACAGGGTCAAGCACCCAGCTCATGGTCTTGATGTAGGAGCTGGGATACACAACGGCCCAAGTTAAGGCCTTTCACGTGGATTTTAGGGACATTTGGATTCCGCACAAGTCTCCCCAATGGTATGGCTTATGTTTTTGGGAGGCTTGCCATTGGCAGCGTGGCAAAAGGAGAAGAAAATGTCAGGTGAAGATCGGATCTGCAATTTGTGCTCTCTCGGAGCCTTAGAGACTCCGAAACATACATTTTTCTTGTGTCCAGCGGTAGAGGGAGTTTGGGAGAAGATTCGGCGTACGAGGCAAATTGTTGGACTCGAGCCACGGCTGACAACTTGATGGGAGGTTCTTACATGAGTTGTAGAGGGGCTAGGAAGGCCCATTGTGGCTTGCTGAACAAAAAAGCCATGGAATGTGCTCCATAATTGCCTTATATGGCAACTCCGGTGCCAAAAGTGCAATTTTGACTTGAGGGAGGGTCACTATCATATCGGAGTGGCACTTTTCAAGGCGTTGCAACAGACCATCCCACCAAGGATGGAGGCGTGGCAGGAGCTCACGTGTTTCTCAAGCCGGAAAGCCAAATCGGCAAATCAACTAGGAGGGAGAATTTAGGGCAGCGTAGACACAAGGTGGGGTGTTCTGCTCTTAGGGAGTGGCCCTTTAGTGGAATATCGTGCCACACAAGAGTTTTTGCCAAGAGAACTGGTGTTGAGGTACAAGACCTTTAGGTCTGGGCTTACTCAACCTTCCATTCATGATTCAAGTCCCTAGGAGAATGGAGAGGAGACATGTTACCAGACGGCCAAGAGCCCATTGCCCCGGAGAGGTAGGTGGAGGTTGCATGCTGGGCAAGGGAGATTTTAGACGATATTATGAGGGACATAGAGCGCGAGGTGGAAGAAGAAGAAAGCTCTTTGGATACAGGTGACGGTGGCTCGGAGTCAGAGTTTCTTGGTCTCCCAGATTCCCTACAGTCATAGCAGGATCTCCGGATAAAAGGCTCTAACTTTTCGTTAGGAACGTGGGAGGATTTCATCAACGGGACGCTTTCAGCACGGTTTTGTGAATCCTTCTTTGCGTCGCTAGAGCCTCGATTGGTGGAGGCTCATGGCACCGAGGCTACGAGCACCCTGAGGTTGTACGATGCAGTTGCCGAATGAGTTGAGGCTTAGGGCACAGAGGTTTCCATTTCAGTAATTCCAAGTTCTTCTTGGGATCTAGGAACGTCTCGGCATGTAGCTGCTACAGGTCTATTTTGTCGGCAAATGAGCGCTTAGGAGCCAGAAGTGCATGTGGATGTGCTTTCTTTAGATCTGTACTCCTCTGAGGGCTGTGAAAACTTTCAAATAGAACCAGATTCGTTTTGGGCTTTTGTCCCTAGTCTGTGTCCACTCTTGGTGTTGGGACTGATCCTTTCCTTCCCTTTAGATGACTTGTGTTGTCCTCTTCTGCCTTCTGGCTTGTGCATTGCCTAGGGCTTAGAGTCGGTTCTATTTCCTTGAGTCTTCAGACGCAATGTATTTTTGTTTAATCTGCTGCATTGGGCATTCAAAGTCTAGATGGTTAGAATAACTGGCTATTCTCAGTCAACCGGGGTTAGAGTCCTAGTTACGGAGTCATTTGTTGTATGGCAAGCACCGCGGGGATAGCTCAGTTGGGAGGAAACATGGCGGAAGTTGGGCGTGGAGGGCTTTCAGAAGCCAAAACGAGTGACTCCGATATGGACACTGAGGATGCGTAAGCGGAGACCAGAGAAGGGTCGAAATCACAGGATCTAAGCGAGGCGTTTGCACCGGCGGCAGAGGCTCCATAAGAGACTGCAACGCAGACAGCTAAGTCAACGTGTGGTGAGGGGGTTTTGGTGATGGAGTTTACGGGAGAGAAGAAGACGAGGTACAAAGCTCTTAGGGCGGCAGCCTTTGCAAGGACAATAATCGGACACTTGCCAATTTCAGGAAATGGGTTCAAGATATTGGAGGATTGGCCAAAGACCCATCTACACGACTCGTTGATAGGAGTATTTCAACTGGAGAATAACTTCTTTGAAGCAAGTTTCAGCACAAAAGAAAGAGTTCAGCATGCGTTTAGGGAAACTTTCTTCTTTGCGGGGCAGGAGGTGACGATCTCGCCATGGGATGCGGATTTTTCCCCTGAGAAAGAGGAGACCTTTGCCGAGATGCGATTCCCAATCGGGATGCAGTTTCTTGGACATCCTACGTGGCTTCGAAACGAGGAGGGACTTAGGTTAATTGGAGAAGATCTTGGGACTATCTTGTCGATAGATTTGTCGAACTCCTACAGAGGGAGGACGGCGGGACCGAAAATCAGAATTTTAATTAAAGAGGTGGAAAAGTTGTCGACTGTCATTCACCTCACGGGAAAGAGAAGCGGGGCCTTTACAGAACACAAGGTCATCTATTCCGGAAGACCAGATCAGTGTCTCAGATGTAAGGCGATCGGGCACCTGGTGAAACAATGTATACGAAAGAAGAGGAAATCAGGTGGGCGATAGATGCGGAAGAAAGACGAGGCGAGGATGGGAAGGATGCATGAGGAAAGGGAAGAAGGGGGGAGGAACAGACCACAACGACACCAGGAAATAGTTAACTTAAAGAAACACATGGAGCAATGGAGCCAACGCCAAGGCAAACAGGCTAGGAAAACACATTGCTCGGATACAGGAGCAGACAAGGCAGGGAGCCGACAAGAGGAGGAAAGAAATAGGGCTATCCCAGCAAAGTGGAAGGAGTATCAACCGGTTAATAATAATAATAATCAAGCAAAGAAAGTGCAAAACGAGCAAGCGACCCCAACACAACAAGAGGTTCTCAAAAATATATCACACTCGTAGGATAAGGCGGAACGGCCCGGCAAGGGGTCCCTCGAATCCCCCTCTAAGGATAGAGCAGGGACCAAGTATGACACATCTTCTTCGGGGCAAGTGAATAAACAAATATTTGAAGCACGGAGTATCCACAATCAATTAGCTACACCGAACCCTGAGGGGGTGAAAGATTTTACGGCTCACCAAGAGGGGGCGAAGGGGAAACTCCCTCACAAGACTTACGCGGAAGTAGCCAAGAGCGCTCCATATGTCCCATCCCACGAGGCAAGGAGCAAAGCCAACGAAGTCACAAGGCACAACGGAGCGGGTTCCAGGAAAGAGAAGAAGAGGGTGGATAAAGCAGATACTCAAGGGGGAATAGGACCTTCCCAACCAGCTGTCAAAGGGAAGGAAAGGATCAAACACTGAAGTCCCAGGAACAAGTCTACAAGAAGTCTTCCCAAAAAGAAGGTGTGCAGGGGGAGGAGGTGCATCGAGACGAGGAGTGACAAGCTTGGGAGAGAAGGGATTCCCAAACACATGAGCATGAGGCTGAGAGGGTAGTAACAACAACAACATAGAAAGGTTTACCATCTATGCCCCAAGGGAGCGCGACTCTGAGATCACTCCAATCGGTTAGCATATTGGCAAGCGGGAGTACACGTCCCAAGAAAGAAGCCTCAATGCCGTTTGGTCATAAGAGGTTCTCACTGCTACCACAAATGAAATCCACTCCACATCCGGTGGCAGACAAGGATAAGGTCGAAGAAGTTTGGGCAGCCTTAGTTAAGGAAGGGGACAGGACAGGGGGGGATACGCCCTTGGAGAATCCAGCACGAGAGGTAATCCCAGAGACACCGCCAAACCAACGAAATGAGGAGCTTCCAGATATGGCGGCACCAGAATGGCCAAATTCAACGTTCAGTCAAGAGATGCTGGAAAAAAACGAATTCGTATGGAAGACGGAGGAAAAAAATTTCTGGCCCAAGCCAAAGGTCCTCCAGACGATAGTTACGAAGGAGCGGGATATAGCAGAGCGACGGGAATACATGACCTCAATCTTGCGGCATATCTTTTTCAAAGCAGCAGGCATGTTCTCCTCCAACGGAAGCTTGTACCTTTACATGAGGGTCTTCTCGGTGCTCACAACATCTATGCTAAAAACGACGAGACAGAAGGACACAAACTATTACATTCTACAGAAGAAGGGTCCGCTCGGCGATGCGTCTAATATAGCAGCGGCTTTCAAGCAGCTTCGGATTCTTCTAGGCAGGGGAGATTGGGAGGCAGTAGAGGCACTTACATCTATGACAAATGAGGAAGTGTTGGCTTTGGAGGAGATCTATATAAACGCGCGATCGAAGCCGACCCCTCTCAAGCATTGGAATGAGGCAAACTGGCGGCACCATTGGATTAGTGACAGGAGGAAGATAACGCATTGTGTGATGTTCGGCTTCATTCCTACCCAAATCAAGGAGGTTACACTATCTTGCGCTAGGAACTTTACATGGACGAAGCTGGACAAAAAATATATTTCAACGTTTACTTCCAACCCTGAGCTTGGCCAGGCGATACTTATGTTGGGGACTCCGGAAGTTAACATTAGATTGGTGGTTGGGGATTCGATCTATCCCAAGGATAGCTCCCCACCACCGCGTCTATCGAAGGTGTCGAAGTCTCAAGAACGTTGGTCTCCAAGCGTAGCCTTCCTCAGTTCAGAAGAATGACAGTACAACAACTAGTCATAGCATCCTTTAATGTTAGGGCCCTAGGGCAAGGCATTAGTGGAGTGCAGAAGAGGTGTGATCTTAAGAATTTTTTTGCCCGGGCCAACCCTCAGCCAACGGTGATCTTGTTACAAGAGCACCATTTTGGAGAGATTGATTCTTTGAAGTTGACAAAGCAGCTGGACTTCAAATGCGGACTCAGCATGTGGAACGCGGCGAACTACTCGGCGGTAGGAGGGCGTTTTAAGGGAGGTCCACGTATCTTGTTAGGAAGACAATTGGCTACCTATGTGGTGGACCCAGTATGTGCTGCTGGAAGTTGATGGAGTACGATTTGGAGTTCTCAATGTCTACGCACCAAACCACACAAGGGGGAGGGCTCAACTATAGAACCGTTTGGCGTCACATCCCTTCACAATGGCCAACTGGAATCTGGCTGGAGATTTTAATATGGTGGAGTTCAAGGAGGATCGAAGTCCAAATTACTTCGAACAGCCTATGGAAGAGAGGGAGCAGAGTGCTTGGGTAAACTTTGTACTCTCGCTAGGAGTGGAGGACGTGTTTCTGACAGGGAGTTTTAAAATATTGGAAAAGAAGAGGGACACTGGACGAGACGTAAGCCCAAATCTCAGTGGTCTCGGATAGACAGGTTTTATGCCAATACAGTCATATAGGAATTAGGAGGGAGATATGGAGTGTCGTAGACAATGCCCTACCTCTCGGATCACTCACCCTTATTACTGCAGGTTTACCTTAAACCGTTTTTTAGAGCACCCAAGGTGGTCCACCTCAACCGAGCATTGCTAAAGCAGGAGGATATGAGAGTTTAGCTGGCACAGGCTTGGCAGAGAGAGGTGGCAAGTTTGGCATCCCAAGTTCCAGGAGAAGAGTGGTTCCAAATACTACAGCACAAGGGAAGGAAGTGGCAGCAATCTCAAAATTTCGGAGCAAGGAAGGGCGGAGGCTATATTAGGAGTAGTTTGCGGGCGTACGAGAAGCAAAGGTAAGGCTTTGGGAAAATTGGGAGGACGATGAAGCGGGGGAACAATTGAACTTAGCCTAGCAGATTTTTGAGGTGGTCAGGATGGAAAAACTGGAGTGGAAGAAGATGAAATTAGGAGCTACTTGGGCAAGGTTTGGGGACAAATGCACGAGGGAATTTTTTTGTTTCTACAGTTCACTCAAACCAAAGACAAGGATCAGGGAACTAATGGACGAAGGACGTTCGCAAAGGACGTAGGAAGAGATGCTCGAATTTGCTCGGGGGTACTATAAACAGCTCTATAGACAAGATCCCATATCGGAGGGCTGCATCAGGGCAAGGGAGATCTATCTACGCAGCGTCAAGCGGGTGGTTACCCCGGAACAGAATGCATACTTGCTTAGACGCTGGCAGCTGCGAAATTGTCAAGTAGTATTGTTGTACCTTTGGGGGCGTGCCGAAATCCAATGAAACAATGCATCCTAAGGCAGGTGCTCGAAGCATGCACAATTTGCGCACTCTGCCTTTTAGTGACAGGGCTGAGGCACAATTATTGGCGTGCTTTGTTGACGGGGCCTTCTTGTTGCGCCGAATCAACTTCCCTGAACGCCGGGTGGGAAACTCATTCGGATATGCTGGAGTCGTGTAGCTTGCTAAGTCCACAGGCAACGGGTGGTCCTGAAAAAGTCTTGTAGGTGTCATCTCCTTCTGCTGGGGCAGTCTGAAGCCTGCGTTTTCTAAAGAGAGGATCTCTTTGCTGGTTAAGTTGGTCCCCAACTTAACCGGCCATACCTCTGGAACGCTCGGCACTGAGAGAACCCACTTCCTCCTTGTGCCCTTGACACACCTCTCAATATCGTCGTTGCAAAAGAAGAAGTCCATGGGATCGGTCCTATTCTTCCGATAATTCTTCATGAGGCCCGAGTAGGTAGGTGCAGCGGTGCTCTTCCCGTCTTGTACAATCCTCATAACGCACTTCTTCTTGGTGATTGCTTGTAGAGCAAAGCAAGCCTTCGCAGATGTCTTAGGCAGACGTGCGATGTGCCACTGGGCAGGGTTGCATGCTGTCTCCTCAACTGCGGTGACGTGGTACCGATCGAGCTGCTGTGGAGCGTTGTCTGATGGAAATTGCGGCTGCTCGTCATCTGTAGTTGTTGGAGAATCATGAGTTATCACAGGAGGTGGAGAGGAGTTTAGTCGGGCAGATCTGGTTTGGACGCGTGGACGGGATATACTGATCTTGTCTGGCCTGTGAGATTCACGTTCGTCACCAAAAGCAGTATGTGGTTTACGCTTCAGAGAAACAAAAACCTCTTCCCCTTCGAGGTGGGGAGTCCTGGTGCACCACTCGTCGCCGCCAGGCATCTTCAAGATGGCCTCATGAAGCGGTTTGGAGTTTCCTGTTTTTGCCGCTGACCTCTGAGCACTCCTCAGCTTCAATTCCTCCCTCGATGGTCCAGTACCAGGGTTCTCTCCCTTTAAGAATTGGCAATATGCTGAGCACTGCATGAAAGCACGCACGAAGTCATCGACAGTTGCCACATATAGGTCGCTGCCTCGATCGCCAGATTGCTGCTTCCACTTGTTATGAATAGATTCAGCAAGGTTACAGGATGGCATTTCCGCTAGTTCGTCTTCACTAAGATCTTGCAATGCGAATACACTCCCGAATTAGCATAATGGTGGAATTCATGTAGTAGTACTATATAGAATGAAGTATAGATGAAATATAGTGGGAAGTCTAGACTCACCAACTCCATAAATCCACCCCATTGGCGGTAACGGAAATGCCAGAAGGCCAGCCAGAGCTCCAGACGAGGAAGGGCTTGTTCAGTTGCTGCACCGGATGACATCCACCATGCCCGAATTGCCAGATACTTCGTCTCGGCCTCCGCCATCGATTTTGCATTCTTGTACTGCTGGCATAGTCTTCGATGCTGAGATTGCAAGTCTTGACGGATATCGGCCTTGGTATGTTTCTCCAAGGACTGCGTCCAATGGAATAGACAAGTCCTTTCTCTGTCCACCATCTTTTCAGACACATCTCCACTTCCGTATATGATTCGAACCGCATTCCAGTTGGCTTGTGCACTGTCGGCCATGAAACCTTTAAAATTGACATTGACCACTCCATGCGCAGCCATGAGGGCGTTGAGGTTCTTCCATAAGATTGACTGGGCTGCAACATCTTCAGACTGCATGTCGCATACTGCAATTGTCATGACACGACAATATGTGGAATCGTACACATGGCAAGCCATTGTCGTCCACGAC
This sequence comes from Bryoerythrophyllum caledonicum, assembly GCA_963971425.1. NCBI lineage: Eukaryota > Viridiplantae > Streptophyta > Bryopsida > Pottiales > Pottiaceae > Bryoerythrophyllum > Bryoerythrophyllum caledonicum. Next base: position 4,142,279 of record OZ020514.1, read on the forward strand.
CTGACCCGTTTGACATGGTCAAACATTATCCAAGAGTTCTCCAAGTCACCACCAGTTTGCATTCGTTTCACCAGGTCGACTCCGCTGCCCGGTCCAACTTCAGACATCTTGAAGACAAAGATCTTGTCCATGTCCGCCCCTTGCCCTGGAAACTTATTCTGTTGCACAAACTTCCAATTGCTAGCACCGCGTAACTTGGTAATACTGTCCATGACTCCAAAGCGATGGAAAGTCCTGAACGTGGTGACTGCGTTACGAATGTTGGGCGAGGTGAGGTGCTTACATCGATCGAAAATACCTTGCAGCTCGTCCAGCTCCAAGATCTTCTGTGGTTCTCCTTCTTTAGCAAGGAGGAGTGGGCCCAATACATCCTTAGCAGTTTCAAGCACGATAGCCGATCGAGTGGCTGATGGGGTGCGTTCGACTTGCTCCCCAATCAAGCTGTCTGTCAATTCGATGAAGTCTCGATGATCACCTGACTTGACGGGATGGTCGTGAGATCCCAAGTGCACACAAGCCCTCGTAATGTGAGGTGAGGCAATAACATAGTAGATCTTAGCAGGGCAGGCAGCAACACAAGTGGGAGGGACGTTACAGGATTTGCAAACAACTGTCGAACCAGTGGGAGGCTTGGACCCCTCCTCAAACACCTTCTTAGACAATCCTTCCCACTCTGTTTCATTCACTTTGGAAGTTCTGTGGTCTCGCTGAAGATACTCACAATCACGGTTGTCGCAACGGAGGTGGCCTAAACAAGAGGATGTACGAAACAAAAGATTCAGATCATTCTGAATATTGGATGTTATTGTGCGAGACCAAGCATGGCCATCGTACCGTCTATCCATTCCACGAAGCTGCTTGGCCTTTGTGTTCTGGCCGTGGTCACCTAAAGGTGGAAATTCGAAGATAACGTCCCCATCGTAACGAGGGGGGAGGTAATCAACCTGCTGGAGTTTGATTGCATCAAAGTTAATTCGAGATAACACACTTTTGGAACGTTTACGAGCTCCAAGGCGCATCAAAGAATGAATGATACTGACAACAGGACTTGTCACAACCTTGGACTGACCAACTGCATGACAAGACGGACTGACTGGAGGAGTTGTTTCCTTCCGAACTACTTGTGGAGACAGCGCAGCTTGGACTTTACTCTCTGATCTTAGAATATCAACCTCACTTTCAGAATCATCACTGAGCTCGTAAATTGTTTCTAGACCGGGCTCAATTTTGACCCTAGACGACACTGGTCTCTCAATGCTAACTGTTGACGACTCCCTAGGTGTTAGAAGTGCAGTCGAACCATCTAACACAGACTCTGATACTCCATGTACACGATATTTTCCGGGCTTGAGCAACCAGAACGAACCGACATCATTCTCTCCTCTAGTCTGACCAACTGCATGTGAAAGTAGACCGGTTTGATCGTCAAAAACTTCTTCTTCGACAAAGATAGTGTCCGCACGAAACTGAAACCTCAAACCTAATAATGTACAAGTGACTGTAGCATGACCGTCTTCATCTAATGGAAAAAGGACCGGAACAGAATGATTATCAGCACGAACAAGGGCCATAGTATTCCACACTGAAACGCTCAACCACTAAATTCAATTCGCATCTAGTGAAGGACTTAAACAACAGTTTGACACAACAAGTACACTGAACATTGAAATGGTATGAATATATAACAGGAAAAGATATTACAGTGTAAACTGGTTATTCTATGTCACAAAAAGAAGAATGTCAGAAGTAAATAGAAAGTCCTGCAGATTAAGCTGAAAGACGGCTGCCAATGAACAATTTAAGATGTAAGTCCAAGACATGTAAGAAATCGATATTTCTCTTAATGATATTTTACCAATATAAAGATTGTTTTAGAAGTAGTTCTATCATACACACTTAAAAGCTGTCATGTTTAACTCTTTTCAAATAGTAGAATCCAAATACAGGCATACAATCTAAACATTGATTGTTATAATATAGATTAGCAAATCGGGTCATACGAATGACGGCTTTCACAAAAATTGTGGAGAGCATGATAATAGCTCTGAAATATTTAATTCCATACATCGGAATGCACGGATGGTATATTGTCATTAACGAAGAACACGCTTATGGGAACCTTTGGCATTATTGCCACCATCCTTGTTATGACAATGGTCAGTGTATAAACATAGTAAGCAGTGCATCCTGCTGAGTATAGTTTCCGTCCTTTGGGAAGTGGGGTACTCCTTAATAAAGATCTTGAGTACGTGCCTGGTTTTATTATCCCTACACTAGAGTAGGCATGACTCTTGAAAGTAGACTTGACATCTGTCCGGGTTGTTTCATCTGCCTGCATCGATGGAGTCCGTGGATCTGAACTGTGAACCACGTCCGCCGGTGTAACTGCGCAGTCAGTTCGGTTGGCAATCTTCATGCTGCTGTCGTCTGAAACTCTGATACAAACAAAAGGTCCATGGAAACCATCTATGGATAACGTGCAGATAACCCCTAAACTCGAAATCGACCAAAATGTGGTCGACGAGACTCTGGTCAGGCTCTCAGTTACTAAATTTATATCGTATGAACTTAGAATTTTGGAAGATTGTAGAGTTTTCCCATACCTTAAGAATGACACCATTAATGCTTCAAAATTCCTCATACTTTAGGAGATATTCACGGTCAAAGTTTGAAAGCACTGTTAGGGCATGCTAAAATCTGCCCAAAACTGTGGTATGTGCTCATTTATTCTCAAAATCTGCCCAAAATCAATTAGATCGCAGTAACTTCAAAAGTTCACCAAAAATTGAGATTTTACTTTTTTCCGAATTTTGTTTTTTGTAAATGTAAAAGAGGTAGTAAAGCATGATCTCACCGTTTGGATTTTCAATCCAATAATTTTTTACATGCCTTTTTAATTGTTGAAAATGGGCATTTGTATTTGTAATTCAGCTTACCTCCATGTGAAAAATTAAGCATTACTTTTGGTTTTATAGGTCCTATGAGGGTAAAAATTATATAAATATTTTCCTTACTCACATAGGAACAAGAATTTGAAGAGCCTCATGTCAAACTAGTTATTTAAAAATTGGTTTATCTGTCCCCAAAACATTAGTTTTCCATTCTTCAACAGGGAAGAAATCTTTTATTTCAACTTTGAACATTATGATCTCAGAAATGGAGAGGAATTTGAATCTAAGATTCGGTATGCATGTACATGTACAAGTTAGGTACTAGACCTTACGGTTACATACTCGAAAATTTGTTAAAAGTTAAAAATTTTCACCTTGCATTGAAAGAGGGCAGTTTTAATGGTTAATACTAATTTATTTCATTTCTGGACAACCTGATTAGCAAGGATTAAAATGTACTAAAATACTAGTCATAACTTTATGGCCACCAAGTATCTGACATGGCAGGATACGATTATCTATATTAGATTTGAGCGCCGGCTTATATAGTGAATTATTTGAGTGACGATTAACTCTTACAACCTACCTCAAATAATTTTAGAATCTGTAGATAAAATAAATATATCTAAGCGAATGTGAACATAATGATTGCGCATTGATGTTAATTATAATAAACTTGACAATGATAAATTGGATCTCTTTGCTTCAGTATTGTGAGAGATGATCACTAGATTGAAAGCGAGAGCAGATAGAGAAGTCAAGAGGACTATAGAAAAACAGAGGCGCATTGAGAGAAGGCACAGGTTAGAATCAACAGAGAGCTTAGGAACGCCGTACAATTTGCGGCCAACAATGGGTAGACGAGGGGGAAATTCTTTGAGGGGTACTGGTAGAGCATCCAAAGGGGATAAGACGTTTGATGTCTCAGTGGTAGCTCCCATCGTTTTATTTCCACTATCAGAGGAAGAACACCCAGTTGACAATGGGGGCAGTGAGGTGTTGTTTTTCTGCAATCCTAAAGATGATCATTTTTTGCATTCGAAATGTTTACTTCTATCTAGTTTTGTTTGAATAGTATCGACCCATTCACTTCCGCTGTCGTTAGAATAGTTTCGACCCATTCACTTTCATTCACTTCCGTTGTGGGCAATGATATCGGCTCCATCATTTTCTTTTTTTTAACACTGGTGTTCGAATGTGACTTGGAATTGGCATCGGCTCCTGGAACAGGGAATGAGGCAGACACAGCCTCAACCTAAGGCAGGCTCGAGTGCCTCAACATCAGATCATAGTGACCAGCAGGTTTGATATACGTACATTTCATTGCTGACTTGTTTTTGGTCCAATGTGATGAATGCATTCCATTGCTTACAGTTTTGTTGGTCAACTTTATAGCTAATGAGCACAGGGCATTGATTTCCGCAGACTCAACAGAGTGTAGGAGAACTCGATCGCGACCCTGAGGAGGTCGAAGGCAGCATGGAAAATCACGAGCAGCTCTTCAGTGAAGAGGTAGGCTGTCACAACCAGAAGTCTTATGTAAACCTTTTGTATGAACCTACGGCGTTTCTTGACTGAGTTACTCGGATTAGGGTTTCCAGATTTCCAAGGCTTGTTTTGCGGTTCAGGGTTTGATTCAGATATGTGACCTTGAATTGACTAGATCTTACAGTCTCGGCCCCGAGAGAGACTTCTAATCGCTCACAGGCTAAAGCTTATCGATTAAGAAGAGTACACAATGAGAATTTCGGCCAAAATGTGAAGACCTGAGTAGGGCTGATCTGATATTTATCTTAGCTTGTGTTTCCATATCGGTGCCGAGAGAGACTTTTGAGACGTATTCTTTGACTTCGAGTGGATAGAATCCTCCTTGACACTTGCGGCTCTACGCCGAAGATGACTTCCGGCTCTACGATGAGCACCAGGCCAATCTCCTGGCGCAAGATCGCGTTCCGCGCTCACCACTCGCGTTCTGCTGGACCCCGAGCTGGAAGGCTTCATGTGGCCGATCATGAGGACCGCTCGCCACTTGGCGAAGCGCTTGCACGCGTCGGTGCACATCTCGCAGCGCCTTGCGTCGTGGTCTCGCCATTTGTCGAGCTGGACCACGACTGTGTCCACTTTGATGCAACGACTTTGTGATCATGACTGTGTCCACGACTGTGTCCACGTCTGTGTCCACTTTGAGGAACTGGTTCTGTGTCTCCGAGATCCAGATGACCGAGTGACCTCTAAAGGATTGGGATTGATTCTTGGTAGAAAATAGCCATAAGCACGATAATCTAGTATGAACTATGAGTAAAGGTAAAGTTTCTAGTCTGTCCACATTGATTCGAAATGAGACATCTGAGGACTCTACGAACCTGGTACTGTCAAGCCCGCCCTGTATTGAGAGTGATTGCGCTGCAGTCGTTCTTGCAGTCTCGGAACCGAGTCATACATGCTGGTATTCCTAGATTAGAATCTTCGTCTTCAAATGTATTGCCCAAGGATAGTGACGGTCATGTATTTCGCAGATATTTGTGTTGACTTAGCAGGCTAGATATCATATTCACATAATTAATATTCAGAATTTGAGTGTCTCGGCTCCGAACATGAACTTCGAGATTAATCAAAGATCTAAATAAGTCTCATGACACATGTTTTGATCGTATCAAGGGATGCCAGTTTTGTTCTGAATAGGTCCTTATTTCACTATCTCGGGACCGAGACTGCATTCTGCTGATTCAGAGAAGATAGAGTCCGATTCTAAGCGCAGTAGTGAATGCTTTGATCAGAATATAGGTATATATTCTTTGGTAAGTGATTCGCTAAATAAGGTTGATAAAAAATGATTTCTCTTAGTGTGATCTAGCTAGTTGAATATATCAGAATATGACTTAGCAAGTTCTGGAACGTAGAATGAATTACAGAACCAAGCTTGCATTCTCTCGAATGTGTAGACGACGAGTAGGATGTGAAACTTTGAACTGTTTGTGTGATAGATCTCAAATCGAGAGCAACAGATCGTTTCACCTCGACAGTATAGTAGTATGCAATAAAAACTTTACTAAGCCTTCCTATACAGAGACCAAAGCTAAAAATCACTTTGTATGCAATAGATTCGTATGAAAAAACAGTTTGTGACTAAGCGCTGAAGATTGTAAACTCACGCGAGTGAAGTAGGATACAGGCTTCATGAAACAAATTTACGCTAAAAGATAGTCCAAAAACTAGTATCCAACAGATCCAACTGGCATGCACATCAGTACTCATGCGCGAGAGGATCATGTCAGAACTTTTAAAAATGAATTGATATTGGAGAATCGATATACTTCATGCATTGCACTGACAATAGCAAGCATTGGATTGTCGCATGCACTGTATTGGTCGCAGTTGTATTATTTTGACTAGGAATAGTCAGGTCTTAGGTTGAGCTTTGATAGTCCCTGGAATGAGACTAAGATATCGATGATTCTATGAATGAAACAGTATTCTTATAGCTTTATTAAGAGGTACGCTCTGAGATTCGTGTAGATGTTCGCTGGAAGGTGATAAGCGTCCAAAGCTTAAGTTGAAATGGTTTGAAGTGAGTCAATGTGAGTCTCGGTCCTGAGATACGTAAATGCATGAATAAGAAATGCGTTCAGAAAAAGTTATTGATCCCACGTCGACTAGGTCTGAACTTGTTTGAGTGTTCGGGATTTGACTGTCTCGGGACTGAGACAAAGATCTCGATGAATCAGTGAGGAAGCGAATATTTTATTTGCTTCACTTGGAGGTACGCTCTGTTTTCATCGACTCTGTTTTATGGTATCAGATTATCTTTCAAAGATTCTTTTTTGATATGTTTTTGGGAGCATGTGACTGTCTCGGGACCGATATACTTATTACGATGAATTTCAATCGAATTTAGTTCATGTGTTTCAATATAGTTTCTATAGCTGATCTGATCAATCTCCTTAACTAACTTCAACTTGTAACTTGCAGGTTGAGAACAACGCAAAGAAAGATGCTTTTTCTGTTTCATCACCGACAGCAACTCAGGTTTCATTAGACAATTCTGAACTTGGCCAGGATGAGGATGAAGAGGCGATTGGAGATAAAGATCCATTTGATGGTGATGAAGATGATATCAGGACCCGACAGAAACTAAATTCCGTAGCCATGATTTCTCGATTGAGAGTCCAACCCCTGTCTTCCTCAAGGTTCAATATTCCCTTGTGCAGAATGCTGGCCATGCCGATGGTGAGGCCAACTCTCTCAAGTGATCTTGCTAGACTGGAGCAGGAGTTTGTCCATGGGTATAGAAAGGGTGCCTCAGTATTCTATGTCACATTAACAGATGAAGAAGGCAAAACACATGAGGTGACTGAAGCTGATAAGGCATCATGGGGTCCCATTTGGAGTGACAAAAATGACAAATTCAACTCCTTTCTTCAGTCCGTTCCGGAGTTAGCCAGTTTGAAGAATTTGATGTTCTTTGTTTGTGACGGGAACCATAGGCGGCAGGCTTGGTTGAATCATATTCAAAGACTTCACAATACAGAAGAGGCCTGGCATTGTTTGGTGGATAGCATCCTCCTTGACACTAAGGGGAAAATTGGAGTTGTTATGCAAGTTATGCATAACATCAACAAGTAAGTATTCTTCATTATTTTATGGTTGTTTCGATGCTAAGTACTTAAAATCTACATTTATTCTGATGTGCTTATCTTTACTCTATGATTGATAATTGTAGACATACTGAAGACTCTCACGTCAAGACCAACACAGTTCACACTCTATTCAGAGTTCAGAAGTATGGACTTATGCCGCTCGATCTGTACCATGACATATTGACTCCAGCAGAAATTAAAAGGTGCAAGAAATCTCAAAATGCGAAGAAGACGTGGTATTCGTTAAATCTACATGTATTTACGAACTTCATCTTCCAGGTATGTACTCTATTGTACTCACTTTTAGTGACTTTTTTCCGCAATGTTATACTTAATGTATATTTCACAAGAAGCTGGCAGCGGGCTTGTCTTTGTCATATACTGTTGAGGCTATTTCATTCGGGTTGCACGTGGCTTAGTCAGGGTGCCTGATCATAGATACTCTCTGGGATCTAATTAGTTAGAAGTCAGTTTCATTGACTTTTGAGGAACCTACTAAAAGTTGTAGCAGTAGAGTGGATGAGCACTGAATGCAAGTTATCCACTAAAGTCGAAATCGTCCTGAATGTGGTCGATCTGTCTATGGTCAGGCTCTCAGGTACTAAATTTAGATCGTACGAAGTTCAACTTTTGGCAGATTGTAGAATTTTCCCATTCCTTAAAAATGACACCATTCATTCTTCTAAAATCCTCATACTTTAGAGGATATTCACGGTCAATGTTTGAAAACATTGATACGGCATGCTGAAATTTGCCCAAAACTGCGGTATAAGCTCATTTATTCTCAAAATCTGCCCAAAGTCAATTAGATCGCAGTAACTTCAAAAATTCACCAATAATTGAGATTTTACATTTTTTCCGAATTTTGTTTCTTTTACACTTAAAAGAGGTAGTAAAGCATGATCTCACTGTTTGGATTTTCAATCCAAAATTTTTTCCATGCCTTATTAATTGTTGAAAATGGGCATTTGCATTTGTATTTAAGCATACATCCATGTGAAAAATTAAGCATTTCTTTAGGTTTTATAGGTCCTATGAGTGAAAAAATTATATGGTCATATTTTTTACTCACACAGGAACAAGAATTTGAAGAGCCTCATGTCAAAAGTTCAATCTCGGGACCGAGACATAGTTTGTACACTACCTTGGGCGATCGAATTTTCAGCTCTGAGAAAATCTCCTCGTTCTCATCAGTTTGAACATTTTATTGCTTGTCATCAATGTCATGATTTTCTGACACTACATATCAGAGTCCTACATATATCAAATTTGATGTTGATGCTTACTAATGCGATTACTCATTTAACTCTATTTCTGGGACATCTGGTACTAGTATTTGAAGTTCGTATAATATGGTTCAGTGATAAACTTTGCATGATTTTTTCGACTACTTCATATTATTACTGCTATTTTACGTTTTTTAAAGGTTCTCCTATGCACTGATCGTTTACTTTGTGAATACAGGGAATGTGATTCGAATTGGCTTTTGATATAGGCTACTTATACATTTTGATCTCTTTGTTTACTATCGTGTTCAGAATACCGAATTTGTCGCAGTTGTTTGATGACAAACTAACATAGGTAATCCCTTTGCAGCACGAACTCGGACTTGCTGCAGATGAGGGTGTTCGTCAACTTGTTGAGCAAACGGATGGAGAGGTGTGTGCTGCTGATAAAGCTGCCGTTATGAAGGTCGCTGCTTCAAAGAGAGCCGAGGCACTTCATAAGAAAATGTCAAAACTAGTTTGTGTGGCAAACCCAGAGTTGACAGAGGGATGGCTTCGAGAGGTATGTCCACTACTATAAGTCCCATTTTTCATCCTTCAAGTAATTTAATGAATTTCATGATTCTAATATATTGTTGTATGGTTCACAGATTGAGCGTCACTATACCCTTAACTCAATTTCACCGGAGCTCAACTTAGAGAAGTTGCAGTTGATCGCTACTGCAAAAGCATCACCCGCTTATAAAATCAAATGGTTGGAATATTTAAATTCCTCTGCATCAACACGTGAAGCCCGCAAGTTGCCAACCAAGCCTACTAACGAGGAGAAATTAAATGCATTCCTTGCCAAGGCATGTTTTTGGGCCGGAGTGAGTACATAACCCCCTTTGTACCCTTCAGTTCAGTGTGACTTGATTTGAGCACTTACAGTTATTCTGTCTTGTTCTTGGTTTTTCTCACGGTCTTGTTCACATCATTTTTTTGGTCTTGCTCACTATGATTTCATTCAATAAGTCGGTTATGTTCCCAGTCTTGTTCTCGGCCTTGCTCACTCTGTTTCAACAGATTGCCGATCAGGCAGCCATTATCTTTGAAGACACTTTGCGCCAAGACAGACTTGCTATCAACTTTGAAATACCCAGCGAGCCCTTGACCTTGGCTGCATACATCGAGGACTGTAGAATGAAATTATGGGACAATGCGTTCCTCACCTTCTTCCGAGGGCACGAGGCATTCAACAAAACTCTCGAATTTGTGGGTTTTAATGGGATTGACTTGATTGTGCGAAGAGTACTCTTTCGGTGAGTTTTCCCCTTTTACTACTAGTATTCTTATACTTGGCATAGTGATTTGGTTTTTCACATGACAGGTATTCCAATTGCAAGGTATATAATGATGAGCTGTTTTTTACCCGCAGGTATTTCAAGTACGAGCTCCTTGCAAAAGCAGCAATAACAAAAGAAAATCTCCCCATATTTCTCGCTGCATGGCTTGACAGGTCTAACTCAACGTGCATGTTCTCAGCAAATCAACAGAGGACGTGGTCAACCTCACATCTCACAGGAGGTGGATGGTATCTCGACTGTGCTCCTAGTTTCACTCCTTCCTTTGAAACTGAACTTAGGAAGTCAAGGGAGGCAGTTGGAGAATTTGGTGTTGAGATGGTAGATTTACAGGGCATAGAAGACGAGCACAAGAGGGCAAAGGCCCTCTCACGACGTCTAGAAGAAGATAGGAAGAAAGCGCTTAGGGTGAAGGAAGCAGAGGAGAAAGCCGCCCAGAAAGAGATGGAGAATCTCCAGAAGTCCCTGGAAAAGACTAACAGGAAGGGGAAAAAGAAGATGAACCCCCCTCCCGAGCCAGTAGATAAGAACCCACCTGCGCCTAGTCCTACTTATGACTCTGGTTCTCATGCTCCAACTCAGTCTAGAGGAACCAAACGCGATTCCTCCTACGAACAGTTAAGCCAAGGAATCCCTGTTTTTACTTTGGCTGAGGAGCATGATGGCCAGGTTGGAGAGTGGATTAAAAACTTCTCACTAGAGGAAGTCCTTGGTGGCGACACGGGCAGCTTGAGTCCTTTATTTGACGAGTTAAAGAGCTTCATTTCCAAGGTACTATCCTAATCAATTGCTTTGTTTTGTTGAAGATTTTATTTAATTTTATTTTCGAAGATGCGCAGTCTGTACTGTTAGTTGTCAAGTCCAATGACCTTACTGTACCTCGCGACTCTCGAATCAAGCTAACCAACTCTAGAATATATTCAGAATGTGCGTCAAAATAGTCAGCAATTCATGAGCAAGTCCAATGTGATCAGTTCTGAACTACATTCTAGATGTTCCAGTTTCAAAGCTCGTAATTTCAGTTTCGATACAGAGTCCTTGGATTTGAGGCCTGGTTTTTTTTTTTTTTTTTCATCAATAATTGATTCTGAACTGCCATAATAGACTTGCTGCATTATGGACCTGAGCCAGTCAGATGAAGTTCTATCACGGCTTTGTTCTGTTGTTTTACATCTAATCGAATTTCCTTTGTCAAGTCTTAGTCAAATTCAGTAGACATTTTAGTTGGACAGTTTCCATTTTAGCTGAATTTTATCTATTAGAACAAAACCAGTTGAAATTTATATATTTGAGAGATTAGTTTTCTTTGCTTGGTGATTAAAATTGTTGTACATATGAGCCCCCGTTCGGTAGAATTTTTGACTACTTCCTTAAGTCATTAACCAGTTTCTTACTGCTGTCATGTGGTTTATTTGATTACAATTGATGATTTTCTTCTTTTGATATTTTATAGCTCCAAGTCATGTAATTTGTGCATGCATACATTGATTTATCTAAAGTTTTTTCACGTAATGAATATTGATTATTCATGCGCAGCACTCAAGTGTCAAAGCCCGACTCTATAAGGGATCTGCTGCGGAAGTACCCTGTGTGGACTTGATTCTTGCAGATCTTCCAGAGGGCCTTCCTGTCCCAGGAATTTCGAATCCACCTTCGTCTGTTCCCGCCTGGAACATAGAATTTGAGGATTGGTTTCAAACAATCTTTGATTTCGCAGACCATCACCTCCAAGACGATGGGGCAATAATTTTGTTCCATCCTTTTCAAATGACTACAAAGTCAAACATTCTTGGGTACTGTTCCACGTATGGATTTGTTGTTCGCAAGGAGTGGTGGGGGATGAACAAGATTCACCTGACGTCCCCAATTAATCAAGCCTTGACTGTGAGTTCATTTTATGATATGACCTAAGGCTAATTTGATTGATAGATGTATCTTATGTTATGTCATGTTAGCAATCCCAGTTTGTGAAACTAATCTTCCATTTCATTTGCTGGAATGTGCTTAATGATTTTTATCTTCTTTTTAAGTAAACTAATTCATAGTTTTTGTAATCTGCAGACCATGAGGTTTGGGATCACCTTAGTTGTGAGGAGCATTCCGGGGGGGTCTGCTTCAAGATTTTGCTTTCAACACATCCCGGCACTAGACCGTCACGGGGTTGATGTGGCACGGGATGACATCCTCCAGAACTTGGTGTCAAGGGAGGATCAGTTAATGGATGGATCCACCCCATGGCGTGGTCCTCGTGAAAAATCGGTCGTCCTTATGCAGATGCTCATTCAGGGGTCTTCTTCGCCAGAGGATATTGTTCTAGACTGCTCTACAGCTACAGGTACGTTTAACATCTCTTCTTGTTTAAATAAGTAATTGTTGACCATTTCATATTAACTAATTTTTATGGTGTTTGAAAACTGAACTTCATTGTTTTCTTATTTTGCAGGAGCTTCTATTCATGCCTGCCGCAATGTGAACCGTCACATTGCGGCATTAGAGGCTGATAAGGCAATTTTTGAAGCCTTGATCGCTCCTCTAATTCGATCTGCTCCTGCCATAGAAGTGAAATCAAGAGACGCTATCATCTCCGAGGATCCTGATAGCGAAGTCATTGTTGTTCAGAAGATCGTGAAGAAGTCAAGGTTTAGTAAGTGAGTATAGTTACAATTTCTACTACTAGTGTTATCTTTTCTGATTTGCTTTTATATGTAGCGGTTTTATGATCATGTTGCCATTTGCATTTGCAGAAGCGGTAATTTGAGATACCCTATTCACCGCCCTTTTTTTTGTGACCCTAACTTCTATACAAGCCCTCCAAAGTCCTGGCAACTCCCTTCATACGCAAATGACGTTGCCAATGAATTAGCAGAAGGTTCATGTCGTACATTTAGACCTAAGAAGTTGATGCTAAGAGGTATAGAGTATGTTGATTTAGAAGCTGTTGAGTCTGAGGATGAAAGCTCCTCAGATGCAGATAGTACAGATTCTAAAGTCTCTGTAGCATTATCTGATAATTGTGATGTCGATTATATGACTTAGCTAGAATTTTGTATCTTATTGCTTTTCCAATAATATATTCTTGCATTTGATTGTTCAGTGTTCTTTTAGTGCGGTAATCTTCATGATTTTCCTTAGTCAGTGTACTGTCTTCATTAAAATAGTCATCATTTTCTATTCTTTAGTTAAAGGCATCTATATTTTTAAATGTACACACAATGGTTTCGTAACGTATATCTCTACATTTTGCAGTTATAGCTCCGTCATTGATATATAATATTTGATGTTATTTTTTATTATATTTACTATGATCCATTCAAGTGGCACATACAATATTCTTACACTCTATCATTCAATAAGACATAGAGGTACTCGACCTCATTATCCACCATAGCATCATCCATGTAACAAAATTTAAATTAAATCCAAAAAAAAAAAAAAAAAAAAAAATTGAAAAAATTGATCAAAACATGAAACAATGACTAGGGAATCGGGAATAACGGGAAAATAAACCCAAAAATTTAAAGATGAAAAATATTAATTACCAATACATTTTTAAGAATTTCAAAAAATAAGAAGATAGAGTGGAAGAAGAATGGAAGAATGAAAAAATGAGAAGATAGAATGGAAGAAGAATGGAAGAATAAAAAAATTAGAAGATAGAATGGAAGAAGAATGGAAGAATAAAAAAATTGCACTGTCTATTTTGTAATATAATAATTACACCCTCGCATTCTGAAATTTCCCCCAAGTGCCTGAACCACGGATATAGGTATGATTTTTTCCCTAAAATATTGAATTATTGTCAAAATAACTACCAAAACCGCGGTCATAGGGTATGCTTCACGAGACAGCAATTTCCAAAATTACAAGAAAGTTACCGCTCACCGCTCACCACTCACCGCTCACCGCTCACTAAATAGCTTTTCCCAATCCCGCAGGCCGGAGGGCGCGGATCCGGGAAGCCATGGAATCGGACGGCAACAGCATAGCTGAGGCAATAGAAGAGCGTCGCGAAGCCTGAAGCACTGGGCGATTGGAGGAAGGCACCGCCGGGACGCCCTGGGCAGCACGAGCTGCAGTAATTCGGGGAAGTTAGGAGCGAAGAAGACAGGGGAAGAGCCCCAAACCCTGGGATTGTGTGCGTTGCCGGAAGGGGGTGGTGTGCGAGCTGGAGGGCAGGTGTGGATGGTGCTTGGGCACCGAAGGATGAGCGCTGGATTATGAGAGAGGAGCTGCCGGAGGGTGTGATTGACCCCACTGGAGCGCAGGTCGGAGAGATTGGTGTGGACAAGAGGCCGGAAGAGTACGGCATCGACGCGAGCGGAAGGAGCGCGGCTGCGAGCAAGGGGAGCTGGCGCGCGCGCAAGGACGAACGAGTCGACGATGGCGATGGCGACGAGGAACTCCAGGCTCGAGAGCTTGATGGAGTTCTCTTCGGAGTAGATTTGCGTTTTTTTTGGGGCTCCGGTGAAGGCTGAATCGATTCCTGGATCGTAGAAAGGAAGGACCCTGCGACATCGGGGTTGAGGAGAAGCGGAGTCCAGCTCGTTAGGAGATCCAGGCTGCAGCATTGGTGGATCGGCTGCGAGATCATTCCGGCCAGCCACCAGGGAGCTCTCATTCTTCCACTTAATTCTCATGCATGTGATGGTACTTGGAAGTGCAAGTGGGAATCCTTGGGATAGAGTAGGTGTTAAAAATTCTGGTGATTGAATCCCGTGCGGAAGCGCTGCCAAAAGTTGGTAAGAACTAGGTCTTCTTGAATCAAGGCACACACTCGCTAGCTGCGTGATATCCAACCTCATTCGGTGGAAGCTAGTGAATGAAGAAGTGAACTTGTATGCGAATATGCATGGTTGCATGAAGTTTGAACACAAGGTCATGATTGTTGAGATCTGCTGGTCATGTGAATGGTGAATGCAGTCCATCCCTGATTGTAGTGATCCAGTCGATACAAGAGTCTGACCCAAATTTTTAGTAGCTTATCAAGTTAATCATCTTGAATCAGTTAGGTTAGGCTGGAGATATTCCGAAATTGAGTATAGACACAAGAAGTTCTTCACGTTGGAAGTTCTGGAGTTCTGGAAGGGTCTGCGACCTGTCTGCTGGTCGTCGGGCTGTGGGTCCAGGATTGAGTCAACCGGTTAATTGAAGGCTGCCATCGTGTTAAGCAAGAAAAACTAATAAGACTACAAAAAACAAACGTCAAAAATGGAGTCATAATCACAAAGATAATGAAGAATTAAACTTTAATATAAAAAGAGGAGCCTGTCAGCTGGACGCTGCTGTCAGGGTCGCACTTGGGCCTGGAATTGGTGGTTAAGGTGCTAATCAAGTTCACAAGGTGGAGTTGAACCTAATAGAGCCAAAAAACGTTGAAAACGGAGCTTGGAGGCAAAGTTTATGCTTGTTTAAAAAAAAATCGGGTTTAATTTAAGGCTGAATCTAGCCATCACAGCTCTGATCATTAACGAACCTTCTTAAGTGACACACCGTGGTTCATCATACTTGTATGAATGGTTGAAGGATGCTTGAACAAGGGTTGTATTCCACATGTAGGGTCTTGTGTTCAAGATAAGCCACCCCATTAGGGGGCGGTTTATTTGGCTCACAGGTGCGTTCTTGAGACCAAATGGAAGAAACTTCCAATGGTAGAGCTGATCTCTCCCATCCAGATCAACTCCCCAGAACGCGGTCTTCACCCGGTCATCCACCACCAATGGTAACTGGTGGTAACCGGACCGCAAATCTAGAGTACTAAATACTCTGGCGTGTCCCACCGCATCAAACAACTCCTCTGGCGTGGGCATGGGATACCGATCCGACTTGGTCTTACGATTGACCGGCCTATAATCCCCACACATCCGCTTCTCCGTCCAGTTGCCAAAGATGTCCTTCGATGGCATCACCGTGGCACAAGCGTACTCGCCGTTAGAGAGCTCAATCAAGCTGGCGTCCAACAACTCCTGACAACGAGTTTGAACCCCAACTTTCTCAGAGAGACTGAGCTTGTACGGTCGTCGGAAGATCGGGTGGTCGTCTTCCAACTGAATGTGAATCGGTTTGCCTCTGTAGCCCTCCAAATCATGGAGACTAAAGGCAAAACAACTACGATACGAACGTATAAACGCTCGTACCCTTTGTGCCTCGGCACCGGTAAGATGTGGCCTCAAATCTAAAGGCCAATCATCAAACTCCGAGGTCTCCTTCTCCACCGTAGAAGACTCACCGCGTACCGGCAGGGCCGGTGATTGCTACTTGGTAGCAGAGAGGGCATTAATGCCCCCAGACTCCTCACTCACAGAATCTACAGAAAATCCCGTGTCGTGATGATAAAACTGGGAAAAGATATCTCGAGCATCCTCACGGCCAAAGTCCTCTGCTAAGGCTGCAAAGACACGCTGAGCACGAAGCTCCTCAACTGCATGTCTCTTCAATCGAAAAAGCAACTCCGCTTCCTCGATCTCTGTGAGATGTGGCACCGCTGCCCCCTGACCATCAGAGCTTGCCCCCAGCACGCGTAGATGGTCACTCGAACGGCGTTGAGCGGCGAAACAGAGGCCACATATCCAAACAAGGGTGTTGAGGTCAATGGCTTGACCCAACAAATAACGGCGTTGGCCCTCAGAGATATCCGGTGCGGCGGTGGTGCCTGTCAAAAAGCCCATCGCCCGCTCCCTCTCATCCGCAGAAGGCTCCTCGAAAGTTTGGAAAGAAGAATCCCAAACCATGCCTGGACCGCGTGACCTGAAGGCAAAAGAACGTGGATAGCACATCAAAGTGGGAAATGCCCCCCGAGTGAAACCAACGCGGTTGACCACCGCCAATGGTGGCTCATCATCCTTCGTAACCTCCGTGGAAACACGGTGGTCGTCTAAAATGTCATCGACCTCACGGCGCACGGGCCGTTGCACTTGAGCAAGTGCAGAAGTGAACGTCGTGGATGATGCCATGTTGGTCCAAATCCAACATGGCCGATGGGCGTAAAATCCCAACGCTGCGGCATCAACAAACGTATGGGGACCAAGAAGGTGATGGATGTACGCCCCATCCTCACGCACTTTCGTCTGTGTATCCCCCAATGGGGATACATTCTCAAAAATGTACCCCGGTGGTGTCAATTGGTGGGTAATCCACCACTGGACGAGCCTGAGCAAATCCGCAAAGAGACCCGACCGTGGATCATCCAAGCCACGTCCACTTCCCGCCCGTGAATGGCCTTGGCAAGGCCATCCGGCAATCACCAAGTCCACGTGACCTAACCGGCGAAGATCATCCTCACTGATCAACGTCACATCACGTGGCAACTTGCCAAAACACCCTCGAATCGCAGAAGATGGTAACTGCTCTGGATACAACGCCATAAGACGCTGAATGTGATGGTGAGCGGCACGGTTGGCTGCAAAGCCACTATCCACGTGGATATACCGTCGTACCTTGAGCCCGGCCTCCAACACAGCCGCGAGCCCCGTACCAATACCGGCAAATAACTCGACGACGGTAATACCCTCATCCGGTGGTCGCCACTGAATAGTACGAGCCAACAACGGAGTGGAAGAGTCTACTGAAGGCAGTGGAGCATCAAGAGCATCCACGATCTCTCCACTACGACAAGTGAGCTCCAACGGTGTCCCCCACGGCGGAAGCGGATCCTTGCAATGACGGGCAGGGATCGCCAATGGTGGGTGCTCGCATGAATCCTCCACCACAGACATAAATGCATATGTCTCCTCCAAAAGTGAAGAAGCACACGGCAAGTCTGATGCCAAAGCACTACACCCAAACATAGCGTCTGTCGTCGAAGTCACCGCGCTAGCTGCGAAGACTACGGGGATGAGCTCCTTCCTGCCATCACCGGCAGACCACCCTGGCCTAATCCATGCCTTCTCCGTCCAGTTATCCACCCCAAATCCGAGTGGATATAGTGCCTGCTGGCCCACCAAAATATCGTAGTTGGTGACGCGAGTAACAGCGCACTGAAGGGAGACATGGGAGAACAATGGACGAGATCCCACGCCAAACATCAACTGCAACGGATGTCGGGTGTAGCCCATGGCCTTCTCCGTGCCCCCAACCGATGTAACAATTGTGAATGGACAAGGCTCGAGGTCCAAAGCGCCTAGACCCAAATCCTGGGCTAGCTGCTTGCCAATCATCACTGGCTGAGCCTCGGAGTCCAACATAACACGTAGGGAGGTAGCTCGAGTAGAGTTGCCATCCGTACGGCCTACCACGATGACTCCATCGTCATTCACCAAACGTACCACCCCTGGACGCACACTACGTCGCTCCCGTGCCGACCGGGCTGCAACGTCAGACAAATAAGCCACTCCAGAGATCAAGGCCCGATCCCCGGACGACTGCTCCATAGGTGTGGAAGTGGCATTGGCCTCAAATGCGGAAATAGCCTCCGCCGCCAACTTGGCCCGCATTGCCCCCAAATCCTCCTCAGTGGGTGGAGCGGTCACTGCCTGTGACACCTCCAACGACGGAATGGGCACCTTGCCTTCCAACATACTACCCGCCAAGTGGAATACACCGGATGGTTGAAAATCCGGTGTGAGAAAGTCCACACCAGCAAACACCGGCAATTGCAACACTTTATACGCCAAAGTGTGTGCAACATCTCCAGGACTGGAAGAAACCGGTCGGACCGGAATCGAAGTGGGAGCGGTAGTAGAAGTAGCCGCATCCGCGATGCTGAACGAAAAAGGTAGCCGGGACTGACCAATGTGGTCCGGCAAACCCGCATGGCGTGAACAATCGCTACTACCCGGTACAGTGGAAGAAGGTGCCACCGCCTGTGCAATGGTCTGAGCACGAGTGGCAACCGCTGCCACCACCTCCGCTGAGCGCCATACAAGTAGCGATCTAAGGCTGAATATGAGCCCTGACCCATCACCACAGGCCGTGTGTCTGCCACTTGCCCCAAAGAAGCCGTCGCGCTCATCTGCTTCTTCAGCTCCGCCAATTCGGATTGAAGTGACTTCACGGCATCCGATCTAACAGCCGAAGATCCTGGGCGCTTCTCCGGGTGAAGAGAAAAGCAGTTCTCATCACTGTGACCAGGCTTGCCACAGTGAGAGCATGTCACAGGCTTCTTCCCCTTGCCCCCAGTCTTCTCCGTAAGCTTGGCCGCCCTTGGTGTGACCTTGTCTCCACAAGCCCAACAATGCACAACCTTTTCAGGTTGTGCTTCTGCCAAGCTACCAGCCGCCGTAGCAAGCTTCTTGGGCTTCGGAGCATCCATGAGCGACGTGACCAAGTCTGTGGACTCGCTCACACCCAACGCCCGGTCAAGCGCTTCCACCTCGGCGAACGCCTGAGCCAAGGTCGCATTGCCGTGGTACCGGAAGAGCAAATGTGGACTGATCAACTTTACCATCCGCTTGTCGAGCTTGGAGATAAAAATCTTCACAAGTTGGCGCTCCGTGAAGACATTACCAGCCTGCGCCGCCAACCGCGCCAACCGTGTGTACATGGTGCGTGGCGTGTCTTCCTTCTCACGGCGGAAGTCCTGGATGCGGTGCATCTGATCGCGTCGAAACCCCCCCTACTCCACCTCCAGATGCGCCATGAATTGCGCCAGAGGATCGAAGGCTGGCGGGTTGCCAACCGCCACCAATGCCGCACGTGTGGCTACGGCCAAACGAGACATGGCCCTCATGCCAGCTCGTTCGCCCACAATGGCAACACCCTTGCCCTTGGAGTCCTCACCGAGGAAACTCTCCTCCTCCATGGGCTCCTCAGTGGAAGTCGAGAGTTGGGCAACCGCACTCTCCTTGAGTGCAGTGACCAAATTTCAAGTTGTGTGCCAAATTTCAAGTCTAGATGATGAATACAAAAAAAGATATTCAAAATCTACCAAGATGTGTAGTTGTGAGCCATTCACAGCTGCCAACTTTGACATCCTCCCCAGGGCTGATTATTTGTTAACCCCTAAAGGACCAAGTGTCCAAATTTGGCTTTTTGAAAAATCGGTCAGGTTCCTATGGTGTCAATTTCCAACATTCCACTTTGAAATTTTTACTATAGAAAGACATTACCAAGAGCTCAGTGGGAAAACAATTTTTTCCTAAATTGAACATTTGATGAAAAAGTTATAGGGTATTGAATTTTAAATGGGGAGGGCGGGCACCTCGGGCACCTCCAAAAACTTTTGATATGATACTCTATTGAAAGTGAGATTTTCAGTATTTGCAAGTAATATTATTTCCCTTCATGTTGTTAAAAAAATTTCTTGTCTTTAGTGAAAAATAGCATACCAACCCAAAGTCAAACATTTTCACACATTGTCACTCATTGTCGGGCAAGGTACCAAAAAAACTTCTTCTTTTCCACATAAAACCTAGAGATCTTCATATTTTCACTTTTTATTTTTTCCACAACAATACGTAATGTAAAGCTTCTTATTGACCATTCGGATTATCAATCGAAAACACATTAAGTTCAAAAAAAATTAAAGTGTGAATTAACAAATTTCGAGCCTCCACTCCTTGCACACTTGTTTTGAATATGCTACACCCTGTCTCTACCTCTAAAAATTGGTGTGTAAGGAGCTAACATCATGCTTAACAAGATGGTAATAGATGTAGACCTTGTGTAGTGAAGTTTTTTGACACTAACTGAAGTCAAAGTCTGCTGATCCACTAAATGCAGGGAAGAAAATGAACCATTTGCTTGACTTCAAACACTATAATCTTTCAATCCGTGCGGTCAAAGTTTATGAAATTTTGAGCATGTATTACTTAATAAGCCTTTATTGAGATCCTACGGTCAGAACTAAAAATCAAAGTTTTTGTTACCTTCTTAATTCATTGCACTAGAATCCATTAATTTTGAAGTGTTTTTGGTGTAAAACTGTCTTGGTACCTTAGGGGTTAATTTACCTTGAAATTTTTGGCACAAGATCATCTCTATGTTTATAATAAGTGTGCCAAATTCCAAGGCCACATGAAGAATACAAAAAATGATACGCAAAATTTTTAGAGGCGCGCGGACAAGTAACTGAGTGGACGAGGAATCTGCGTCGGACTGGTCGCGGACGAAATGCGGACTGCCCGCGGACAGGGCGCGGATAGGGAGCGGACTGCCCGCGGACAGAGCGCAGACGAGACGCGGACTGCCCGCGGACAGTTTAGACCCTACGGCCGCGGACAGGCCCGGACATGGGTGGACATGGTCGGACAGAGTGCTATAAAGGGGGAGGGAGAAAATTTTGCAGGCACACTTTTCCACGAATCCTGGGCACCCTGACGCACTTGCCTCCACGTTGACGGCGGTGTGCGGGGTTTCCAGGTGGGTCCGTGGTCCTCTTGAGGACGGAGATTACCTGAAAGGGGATTTTTAGTCCTCAGATACATCAGCACATGTACAGAATATTTTGAAGTTGTCAGAGATTTGACAAAGCCGAGTATTTAATACTTTTTTTCCATCTCTTAACAGCACTATTTCGAAGTGCTTGCATGGGATTTATTGTAGCACTATTTTGAAGTGCAATTAGTTATAGGCGGCATAATCATATTAGAATAGTTAGCTAGTATTAGAAAAGCAATTAGAAGTATTTCGTAGTGGTTTAGGTTTGTTTGAAACATTTTCACCATGCATAGCGGTGGTGGAGGTGGTGGAGATGGTGGGGGGAGGAAGAATTTAAATGTGCCACGTTTGGGCCCGGGTCCTTCGAAAAGAGCCAAGAAGCCTGCGGATTTAGAGCTAGAAATTTACGGGGACATTAATCATTTGGCATATAGAGGACAAGTGAGGCTGGCCTTGTTGAGAGCCCCCATAAGCTTTAGATCTGAGGCGCAGAGAGGTTTGGGAAGCAGATTATGTGTGTTGGGAAGGGCTCACACACCAGATCTGGGGTTAGCTGACTTTGAAACGTGTTTGAGGAATCGACCTAAACAAAGTAGATCTGAAAGCGAGGGTTTTTTGTGTTGGTGTTTAGATCCATGCCCACTTGACGCTAGAAGTCAGATTTAACTTAGATCTGTTGAAGAAGCAATAGATCTGTTACCTCTCCCGAGTCTCTTCCTCCTTCTCGACCCAGACACTTCACACGCAAGATTAAGCACGAGATTCATTCAACACTGGTATCCGGCAGCAACCTCTCACCATTCCAGGTCAATCTTTACTCATATTATTGCTTTTATACCGTATGGATCTCTCTTGATAGACACTCCGTACACACTAATCACAACACATCAGCCTTCACACACACTAGTCACAACCCTACGCACAATCACTTTGCTTCTAACCCTCTAACCCTTAGACACTACAATAGAATATCTGTATTTGCATGCCACACGCGGCAGCGCTGACAAAATCTCTGCAGAACTAGACATCAAACGAGTGGAGCCAACCAAGACGTCAACGCACCCTGCAAGACGCTGATCCAGCACGTGAACACACATCTCCACATTTGCGTGAGACTGGAAACGCAATACCACAGCTCAAAGTCACTCCGCGCGCACCCACAACAGATCTGCGCCGTTGTCACAACTCCACAGATCAGCATCAACAACGAGAAGAGACCTGGAGGTAGCCAGCGACAAGGGACCAGCAGCCAAGCAACACCAACACATGGACAAGAGCATCTCCAGCACGAAAAAACAAGACGATGGACAAAAACTAAGGTAAGCAGATCTATAAACCCTACAATCTTTCTCACCATCCCCCCCATCTCCACAGCCTCTCTGCAATAGGTATCCTACTCCTCCGCCTCTCCTCTCTCCCCGCCACATCCCCCTCCCCTCCCTCTCCCAACATCCCCTCTCCCTCCCTGTCCACAATCCTCCTTCCTCCTCGTCGGACCCCAGCAACAAATACCCCATTCCCCCGCCTCCCCTCTCTCTCCTCCACATCCCCCTTCCCTCCCTCTCCCACCATCCCCTCTCCCTCCCTGTCTATAGTACCTCCCCCTCCTCGCCCGATCTTTACAGCCCCCCACACCGTAAAAAACCTCATAGCCCCTATCCCTACACCGGCAGCACTCTCCTCCCCAAAATCCTCACAACCTCACACCCCAGGGATCAACCACCTCACAAAAACCCCAGCCCTGCACTCACATCTCAACCTGTTAGAACTCACAACCACAGGAACCCCCCCTACCACCTCTAAACTATCTCGTTCCCCCACCACCCGGCCCATCTGCAGCTGCAGCGACAACACAAAACCGAACCCTCACTCCAATCCCCCCCTACAGCGGAAGTACACTCTCAGTGCAAACAATCCCTCACCCCAGTCCCTCCCTGGAGTTAGAGCACAGGTGCACCCCAACACAGGAGCACAGGCGCACAACACGGGAGCGCAGGCGCATGACACAGGAGCACAGGCGCACAACACAGGAGCACATGCGCACAACACAGGAGCACAGACGCACAACACAGGAGCACAGGCGCACAACACAGGAGCACAGGCGCACAACACAGGAACACAAGCGCACAACACAGGAGCACACAACACAGGAGTACAAGAACACATGCGCACCTAGCATCCGCCAAACACCGAGCTCAACGGCTCTAAAACGCCAGCCGAAAACAGTACCTCCGCCTGCGACAGCCGTGCTGTAGACAGGCTGCCCTCCCACTTCTGCGACCCCCCGTTTCTGCGACCCCCCGATGCAGCGACCTCCCGTTTCTGCAACCCCCTCCCCTACCGACCCCCCTCAATACATAACCCCCTCCCCTGCGACCTAGGACTCCCCAGCAATCCAAAAAAATTAGCGACTCCCCTATTTGCAACCTCCCCTCTCTTACCAACCCCCTTGATTGCAACCCCCCTCCCCTACCGACCCCCCTCTTTAACCCACCACGACCCCCCTCTACTCTTGCGACCCCCCACCACAACCTCCTCTCCTCCATGTGACCCCCTCTCTCCCCGGCTACGACCTTCCTCTCCATTCACGATCTCCCTCTCCCTCTACTACTCCCCACCTCTCCCTCATAAGTCCTACATCCCCCACCCCACAACCCACTCTACCTACACTCCCACCCTCATCACCGTCTCCCTAACCTCTTTCACTCCACATCCAACCCTCCCCACCACCTACACCAATAGAGCCAGACAACACCGCATGAGTACTAGAGACCAATGCCAATCTACCCCTCGTAAAACCACCACGAAGAAAGATAGCGGCGTAGGCACACATAAAAGAACCAAAAGTGTAGAGCTCCAAGAAAAACCCAAACACAACCCACGCCCAAGACAAGCCAAAACTACCAACACCTCTAGAATAGAAGCCACACCCGCCAAGACAAGACCGTTGACTTCGAAAAAATTGACAACCCCATCTTTGACGAGCGGCCTCACCCCCAAACCACACGGTAGGAAGAAGACATTGGAAACTAAGACCACCCCACTGCAACCACAACATCCAGAGTCCCCAACTCACCTCTCAGACGACCAAGAGGACGCCCCTCTTACATTCTCTAGAACGAGCCAGAGGCGCAGGATTACTACCTCTCTCCCCATATTTCCTGACCACAACAATCAACCCTCCTCCATTGAACCTTGGCACACCATGGACCTACTCCAAAAGGAGCCTAGCATTTCCCCCGAAGCCATGGACATAGAAAATGGCGAATCCACCCCCAAGACGACTTGCACTGACAAAGCATCTACCTTTGACCCTATAGAAATACAACATCCTGCTAAAAAACATAGAGGTAGTACCTCAGACCCAAAACCTAGTAGCAGCACCCCAAACCAATCCACATTCCATTTTTGGTTGGGCTTCCCAACCATGGAGAAGCTTGCGAAGGACGGAAACCTTGAACCACTATTTAGTGGAGAAAGTGTAGCTGATATGATGATCAGAGGAGTACCCAAGTCAGAGGCAGAGGAAGCCATGAGTGCCACAATATCATACCCCCGAATCCCTCAAATATTATATCCTAAGATAAGGGAGGATGGTGTTGAGGGGCAACACTACAACCTCACACAACTTCCATTTGATATTCCCACCAACCCCGAAACTGGCCTATCGTATGATTTTCATGTGGCCATCTTGTTCGAACTACCCAAGGACCCACTGTTTCATGATGAGGTTAAGAGGCTTGCTAGAGATAGACTCACAAAGATGAACATTCCCCTTGGTACTAACCTCTTGGACCCACTTGCCATCCATTGCAAAGGGGTGAAGAAAGAAGGTCAAAAGCATGTCTTCTCAGGTTTGATCAAACTACACCTTCTCAACCCAGCAACCGATGCCATCTCCCTTCTCCAAGGCACAAGATACTTCATATTGCAACTTGACCCTATGGGACCGGCGTCCATGGGAAAAGTTTGCAAAACATGGCACGCAGTGGCCCGTCAAGGCCTATCCGTCAACATCAAGAGTGAGAACTTATGCGGTATTCCTGCACACACCTTGTTTCATAACGTGGTTCTTAATGGCTTTACCCGTAACCTTGAGTTTGAAATTACTGATGTCCAGAAACAGGAGAAGGAGCCCTTTGCATGGATTGTAGCACCTACTCCTACCCAAGCGAAGAAACTAGCGACGCACCAGATTACGACCTTCCATGAGATCATCCCCGCGAAGCCCAGCAATGTTGGTACCTCTACAACCACTGATAGGGCGAAGAAGGATGCACTTACACTTACGTTATCTCAACTGCCAATCTTGTTGAGCGTGGTTGATACCACGGAGGCCATCACGAAAGCTTTGGAGGACAAGAACATTGTGAACATTTGGTTCCACAAGCAGATCAGTGGCAAGCACAATGGCTCTGCCAATGTGCAAGTCGCTAATCCTATTGTCTATAGACAATACCTTAACCAAACCTTCAACATTGGTTGCCACCAAGTTGAGATTCGACCCCACCCCCGCAGTCTTGATGGCATTGATCCCCCTTCCACCATTTTGGTGGATAAATGGGGATTCAATGATATAAACACCGCCTTGGTGAACACGGTTGCCGCCATCAACCCCACTACCGCCCCCACCACCAACATACGTGAAGAGATGGCCGCTTTTGTGGCGGATAGTCACGAAAAACTCCGTTTGGAACTATCCACTCTCAAGAAAGACATCATTCGAGAAACTAGAGAGTACACCGACGCCCGCAACGCCGAGGTATACTCGAAACTTGATGATGTTGAAAAGTTAATGACTGCCGCTTTGTCTGTGATGAAGGGTATCAAATCCAATCGAGAAAAGCCATCTCTCCCCTCCTTGGATGACCCGTCAAACGTGGATTGATCAAAGACCGCCCACAAACTCTTCAACACCATGGTGATCACCGAACTCCTCCATACCTAGTTACAATTTCCTTGATAGTTGCATCTCTCTCCATTACCTCGTATATCTATCTTCTCACTCCCCTTTCCCCCCTCTATCCTATAGTATTGTTAGTGATATACCTCATCATAATCACTCATTATTGTTCTCTCCACACACCTACAACCCTCCTTACTCTTGCTACACCTTCTATCTCCCTAGAACTTGTTATAGCTCTCAATAGATACTTCCTTGTAAACGCATGTCATTTTTATGAGTATGTACCCATGAGAAGACCACAACCTCTTCCATGGGCTCCTCTAACTCTTATGACAATGTTTTATGATCAATACCACCACAACAATATACATACTCTTTGTCATTGCCAACGGCATTGGCATACTACCAAAATTTCCACTACCACACACATACCACACGCCAAAAAACACAAAATACCACAACTTTGCCAACAACAAAAGCAATGGACCACAAGCGACACATATAAACACCCGCACACCACATTACCGATAGATTACAAAACACTACTAATACCTAACACACTCATCCATATACCGCACAAAAACAAACACCACTCACAAACCACGCTACCACATGTACACAACATCCAAAATGCTAGACACCTCCCCCCACTCACACGATCTCACACACACATACTCCTAAAAATCAATTCACCATATACCACAAATATACTACACCAATCCACTACACTACACCAACTATACACACATCCACAACCAAACCTCACCCCCGTTACACACAACAACACCCAGACCACAATATACTCCAATGACAAAAACCACAGTCCCATCAACACCAACAGAAAGCCCCACAAGAGAACCACCACACACAAAATAGACAATAAAAATGAAATAGACACCATAACCTCAACAAAAAACACAATGCCACACATTAATACAAAGACAAATACACCTAAAATCATTATGCACTCACTACCAGAAACACAGATACAAAGACAACAAGACACCCAACCAAAGACACACATACACATTCAAGCAAATACAAACTCAAAAACATAAAGAAACATCCAAAACCCAAACTAAAGACAACAATTCTAAAACACAAGACCAAATCCAAACACATAAAACTTCTATTACTCCTAGGCAGAGACATAGGAACCATCCCAGGACCAATGCCTAACATATTAAAAATACATCCCTCATCACATAAGAAAAATGCTAAAATATACTTTATACCAAATACATATACTAATACAACTACCAAAATACATACAAATACAAACTCTCAAAACATACATAAAAAAATATATACGCACACAAATAAAAATACTACCTACCATACACACATAAATATAAACACAACATCCACCACATATATAAAAAGATGCAAAAACATAAACCAATATCTACACATTAAGACTAACACAAACCAAGATACACAAACAAACACCAAACCAAGTAACAAGAGCAACATACAAAACAATAAACCAAATAAAATCACTTCAACTACTTACATCACAAATACTACCAAAACAATTCCAAATACCATAAATAATAAAACATACACGACCATAAAGAAAAACACAATAATAATAAGTAAAAACATAAAAACAACCCATCCAAAAAATATATACAAACCAAAAAATCAAAGAAAACAACAAACTAAAACACTACACTACAAAAATACCATAAATAAATACTTCCCTCTCACTAATATTATACAAAAAGTAGTCCTCACATACCTCACAATCACACACAATATGACCTATACCAATTATATCTTACAACACAAACACATTCACAAAATACCCAATCATTTTACTAACCACCAAACATGTATAAAAAGATACTTCCTCTATATAAAATACAAATACTATACCAAACACGCTAACTACTATACCAAAAATCAAATACCAAACCAAAAAAAAAAACTTTACACACATACACACACACATGCATACAATAATAAAATAAATACACATACACCAAAAAACATACACACACAAACAAATAAGAAAACAAACAATAAACAAACATACAAAAAAATACAAAATAAATCACATACACACAAACACTCATATAAAAACACAAATATACACACAAAGAAAAAGAAGAGCGCCGGTTCCCAAACTAGAACTAAACAAAAACACAGAACTAAACACACACAAACTAATACACGCAAACAAACCCTAAACGCGAAACAACTAGCAACCATATGTGAAAAAACCACCAAAAGTACAACAAAAGAAAAAACATCAACACACCCAAATGAAAACCCCCTCTTACCACAGACCAAACACAACTACAATAAAACAAAACAAAAAAAAAAACCACTTCATAAAGCTACACAAAAAACAAAAATTCTAAAACAGAGCACCAAACCAGAACACATAAAATTCCTACTAATATTAGGAGGAGACATTGAGACTAACCCAGGCCCGATGCCTAACGTACTAAAAAGACACCCTTCAACACATAAGAAAAATGCCAAAATGTACTTCATACCCAATACCATAAAATTACAACCGGAATATGGACACATTGCAAAATCTTTCGCACCTTTTTTAAAAAACACACACATATCTCACCACACACATAACACTACACATCCAAACATTGCCCAATACGTTCAACAAAAAAATACGCATCCACTACCCCACATTCTATATGCACTAGTAGTCACCACTCATCCACACATAGATGAATGTAATCATCTCCTAAATACACAAAATCTAAACACAATCACATGGACCAACACACTACTACAAAATTTACTAAACTTACAAAACCCGCCAGAACGACACATTCACACTCCGCACCCATATATAGAATTCCTGGAAAACAACCAAAACATTATAAATCATGAGAACTCAGTACATAAAAAACTATACGACTTCTTACATAGCCAAACCACACCCCCCTCAAATGAAACAATAAAACTAAAATTCCCTTATCTCCCTAATAACCTCATAAATGAATCACTAAAGTGTCTAGACCCTATACCAGAATACACCCACCCACCCCCACCCCTTCCCTACATCCCTCCTCAAAATCAAAACATTAGATCAAATCAAGAAAATACATACATAATCACATGGAATGCCTCCTCACTAAACACTGCCCTCCCTAGCTTACAAACTTTGGTCACACAAAAAGACATACCACCGGCCCTCATAGTCATACAAGAAACAAAATTAACTGCCACAAAATCTACAAAATACATACAAAATATATTTCAAAACTATAAGCTCATCTTTAACAATACACATGCACTTACAAGATGCATTCAACAACGGAGACCATACACACCGGGCCGCGGTGGCCTCCTCACACTAATACACAAAAACTATGCCTTCCCAGGCAACATCAACAAAATCCCTACCCCAATGCACATATCACCATACATCCAAATAATCAAAATCACTAATCACCCACTACAACCGTGGCTAATATTTCACATGTATATGCCATCCCATCCCGAAGATACTAGATTTATATTAGACATACAAAACACTATTACATCCCAAATTAACAATAATCCCAATCATACATACCTATTATGTGGAGACTTCAATAGAGACATAGGACTAATTGGCCGCCAAAACGGAAATCATAACACCCCCCCCCAGGACATTGACTACCAATGGCGTCGCTTCACAGAAGGCTTAAACTTCACTTATATCAATACCGATACACAATTCTCTAGACAAGGTGGATATAATTATAGTGATTGGAGCCTAATAGATGGATTCTATATAAATACAAACAACAATACACAATGCACCTCCACAACAGACAAAGATACTATTCTCAACTCCGATCACTCACCAGTACAACTACACATCCCAAATAACACATTAATTAGTAGAACTCCTATAATCCTAAATAATGACACTATACGCATACTCAACTCCATTCCAAAAAACAACATAGAAAAATTCAACACAAAATTCTTCGAAGAAAACTCCGTACAAATAGACTCCCTCATAACACTCTTGAAAATAATAGTCATTTAACACAAACACAATGGCAAGAAGCATGCCACACCCTAGACAAACTCATCAATAAAATTTCTATTACACTAGAACAAACCTGTAAAGCACATCCAATACCTCAAATGACAAATAGAACTTCCCAACAAGGCGGGTACTTACCTCGTAAACTTTCTAAAACGTGGAAACAACACCTAACCACATACCATACTATACGAAAAACCATTAGAATAGTAAAAAACAACCCTCAATGGCGTAACCACCCCATATGCACTGAACTACTAACTCTACAAAACACCCAAATCCCCACCCCGCCACCTCCGGACCTTCCCCACGATACATGGATAAAAGATATCGCACTAATTGCAAAAAATGCCAACATACAAGCCCGGAAAATCACCACAAAATACACCAAAGATAACATTAAAAAAGCCATCTCAAAATATAGACAACTATACGAAATCAGCCCAAAAAAAATTAACAAAAAAGTTTTTAAAAACCTTGAAACCCCGCCAATGGACTGTATCACAGATCAATATAACAATATTCTAACTAGCCCCGAAGACATTGCGAATGAAATAGTCAACCAACAAACAAAAACCAACAGACCAACAGTACCAACATGTAATTACCAACCACAACATACAAACAAATGTACATGTGCAGTACGCCAATACCCATGGCATGACCTGGATGGATATACCCTTGACAAACGAGGCGAACCAGAAATCCCACTACATAAATACCTTAATAGAGCCACATATGATACATGCCTTCAAAACCTTGGTAACAATAAAGCCCCAGGCCCAGATCGCATACCAAACTCAATACTCAAAAACATGCCTCCAAGATTTCATAAACTATTATTCCTATTCTTCTCCCACTGCTATAAACAAAAACAAATACCGACCTCATGGAAATCAAGTGCAACAATTTTACTATACAAAAAAGGCGACCCGTCCATACTACCCAACCATAGGCCAATAGCACTAGCTAACACAATATACAAACTCTTTACCAGTACACTCACCGCTATACTATCCTCATATGGTGAAAAATTCAAAATCCTACATGATAGTCAAGAAGGATTTAGAGCAGAGAGAAGTACCGCTCGACAAATCCAAACTATAATAGCCGCACTAGAAGATGCAAAATTTACTAACCAAGATATATACATATTATACGTTGATTTCAAAAATGCCTTTGGCTCA
Organism: Bryoerythrophyllum caledonicum; assembly: GCA_963971425.1. Lineage (NCBI taxonomy): Eukaryota > Viridiplantae > Streptophyta > Bryopsida > Pottiales > Pottiaceae > Bryoerythrophyllum > Bryoerythrophyllum caledonicum. The sequence continues at coordinate 4,173,797 of OZ020514.1, forward strand.
ATAGATCATGCCCGACTACTAGCAATAATGAAGGACCTTGGTTACCCAGAAGAGGCAACTACACTTGTTGGAAACATCTACTCCCAATCATCCACTTACTACATTGGCGAACACTTTGGAAAAACAAAACCTATACCTATTCAAAGAGGAACTATACAAGGGGACACCCTAAGCCCATACCTATTCATTACATTTTTAGAACCACTTCTCAGATGGCTAGAAAGGGGCAACAACGGATACACTTTTGGCACATCACAAGTCACAATAAACTCCGCCGCATACGCGGATGACCTCGCCGCCATAACCAACAAAATCAAATCTATCCAAATACAACTCAATAAAATTGATAGATATTGTAAATGGGCCGGTATGGACGTAGGTGTCCCAAAATGTGCCGCCACCGGATGCCCAAACAAATCCAAATTAAATCCTACCACTTTCAAAGCCCTAATGCAAGCTTCTAACATCAATTACCGCAATCAACCGATCCCTATACTACACCAAAACGAACCATACATATACTTAGGTACTAATCTTGTTCCATCACTGAAATGGAAAATCCAAATCCACTCTACAACCACTAAACTCATCAAACAATGCAAAGAACTAACAACATGCCCGGCCACCATGAAACAAAAAATAAAAATGGTTGATACCGTACTACGCCCAGGGGTGGCATACAGTTTCTACGGTGTACCATATTCTATGCCAGCTATAAAAAAACTTGACCAAAAAATAATAGCCATACAAAAAACCATATGTGGATTACCAAAATGTATGTCAAATGCAATAACCCAACTACCACATAATCTATTTGGACTTGAAGCCTTCTCCCTCAAAAACGCATATCTCCGATGTATAGGCGAACAACTACAAAATGCGTTAAACGATAAAGGAAGACTTGGGAAAATATATAATGGATTAACTCACTATATCCTTGCCCAACACGGTGGCGCTGAAAACATACCCAGAATTTAAAAAAGTGACTGCATAAGATCACCAATAACACGAACGTTCTTCTTATTAAAACATATAGCTAAAGCCCACCTTAAAAGCACGCTCCCGAACTTCCTCACTAATCCTACAACACTAGAAATACTATGGCGCCAAGAAACATTAAATCATAACACACTCAATGCCCAACGCTCCCAAAAGCTTCTACAAAAACTCTTGTCAAAAAATATTTTTGAACTAACCCAAATTACTTTACCCAACGGCACACACATCATGAACAACGAGGACTTCAAAACCTATTACTTCACCCCATCCAAACTATTAAAAAGTGCCCTAAATATTGCTAAACAACTATTCTGCCACCCAACATGCCCCACTACATGTCATACTCCTAGTAACATACACCCATACTCTCATACACTTAAAGACTCATTCATCACCCTCAACAATAGCATCACCCCAAGAAATATCCCCACACCAAGCAATCCCACTAACCCTCCACATACATATCGCCCCCACCCCCGTCCCCCAACATACATCCCCAAAAATCCTACCGCATACCCCATTAATGACATCATCTACCATAAACATATCCAATACACAGACACAAATAACATACAAAATACCTACACAAAATATCTATGCCAATGGCAACACAATGATAATACATACAATAAATGGCTCCCCCAAAGAGACCTTTTTCCACGACACGACGCCAATACCTCCACACATAACACCGAAAAATTAAAACAATACTACCAAAGAATTCAAAACAAAACATACTTGGATATCATCCTAGCACACCACCCCCAAGAACAAATCTCAGACTCAAGATCTGTAACACCACCCATAATTATCCCACTCTTAAACATATACACAACAGAATGCAACCCCGAAAATGACATCCTTACATCCTCAAACACAATCAAAATAGATAACAATCAAGCACATCTATACGAAGAAAACGGCCGACAATTACACACCATCCCCGTTACCCGACTCCAATGGTTATGGAATCAATATAATACAAAATTACAAACCCCTACGAACATCGAACCAATGACCCAACCCTTTGAAACCGAACTAATATGGCTTTACCAAAGGTATAAATACCGAATACCAAAAATTGACCCCCTCAAAAATGCGCAATACACAATACCCACCCCCATTTTAGACTCATTGATCTCATCCTTTAACATCGAACAATCATACTTTTCTTCCCCGGTCACATGTTCTACCAAACTAAAAAAATTCTACTCACCTTATGAAAGAGACAAAATATTCGGATCCCTAGGCAAGGCGTTTGACTATAAATGGATCGGTAATGGCATAGCTCACCCCCACAATGAGAAGGACATGGAACAAACCATACATTGGGCTAGACTTGCCGCTAAACACAATCCTAATAACACAAAAACAATCATCATCACACCAAACAACAATTGGTACCAAAACAACAACCATCACTCAAATCCATTTCCAGATTCCCATATAATTGCAGTATTTGAAGCAGACACAATACCATACGAAGAACCTACTATCCCACCCGAACTAAAAAAACCCCGAATCGAGCCATCTACATTACAAATATTATGCGTCCATCATCAAATTCAAACCATTGGCTCCCTAGAACAACTTGCGGAACTTACCTCCATAGCAGACAATCTAGACATACACCAAATATACACAAAACTGGCCTCACCAACACCCATACAAACCCCCGTAAACAAAAGTAAAAACTGGTCAAAACTAAACTATGTCAACAACACATTAAACTACTCCGTCACACCCCCCCCTCTCCCAGACTACCCAACACATACTACACCAAAATTCAACCCCGCACACAGTTATTACACCGACGGCTCCTTTAAACCACCAGAACAAATTAGCCCGGGCTCTTGGCGCAGAGAAAAAGCTGGCTATGGCATTTATAATTCTACCAAAGAAATTAAACTAGCCAAAAGACTCCATGGACTACAAAATATCCTCAGAGCGGAACTCATGGCCATTCACAAAACACTACAAATCATCACAACAAAATACAAAAATGAACCCGCACATATATTCACCGATTGTATAAATGCACTTTACCTACTAAACACTCAAATAACACGCCCCACCCTTCACAATAGCCACCCCGACCAAATCATATTATCATCAATGGTCCAAATGTTACAAAACCGTACACAAATCACAACCCTCCACAAAGTGAGAGCCCATGCCAACATTGATGGCAACGAACAAGCAGACAAATTAGCAAAAGAAGGACGAGAAAAAATACACAAAAATGCCAAAGACCCACACGAACATGCCCATGCTACCCCATACTACTTTCAAAAAGAAGATTGGCCTTCCAAAGAAGATACCCCCGACAAAGGCCCAATTAGATTTTTGGGCAAATATCTCAAAAAACAAGACCTCTACAACAACCTTGACACAATCTCAGAAAATATTCCTAACATAGAAAAATGGACTAACAATACCGACATAGACAATGAACTCTCTACAAACTTTTGGAAAAACCCCATCATCTCAGATCCGCAAATAACATGCCTCGTCAAATTCCGTACTGGTCAATATATGGGAAACGCTCGCAAACAACTCTTCTTTGGAATAGAAAGATTCCCATCCATAACATGCCCCATATGCCCCTCAACGGACCCCGATACATGGCTTCATGTTCTACTCAAATGCCAAAACCACCACATACACTCTTTAATTGTTAAAAGACATAATAAAGCGGTATGGGAAATCCGAAAACTAATCACCTCCTACAATAAATCGAGATGTTTTATACTAATGAACGCCGACACTTTTAATAACAATCCACAAGAAAATACGGTCCCCCCTTGGCTACTCCTATGCTCATGTATAACCCAAAGATGTCATTGCAACGCTCGGCTCAAACCGGACATCCTTTGTGTTAAAGGTTTACCATATAATGACCCACCACCTGTTAACATCAACCAAGACTACACCATTCAATTCATTGAATTCACATATTGCAACAATAGATTTTCCCCGGAAACAATCCAAAATAAAATTGATAAATACCAACCCCTTATTGACGACATCATTGCCCTCGGATGGAATGTGGACCCCCTTATTGTAATCACATCCAGCGCTCGTGCTACCACCTTCATCCCATCTATGAAAACTCTAGAAGATACCTTCAAAATACCCATTGAAACAATTAAAAATACCTTTAAAAACGTCAACACCATCGCTACTCAATATGCCATGTCCATTTTACTACATAAACGCAAAATTGAAAACAACCAAGCCCTTCCTGATACACAAGACCCTCCTTAATTTCTTTCCCCCGCTTCAATTTATCGTGATTGGTTGGTTTTGCGGTTCTTGGCCACTTGTTTGGTGGGTTTGTGGTTGTTTGGCTACTTGCTTGGTTAGTTGGATGTTTAGTTGGTTAGATGTTTTGCTTGGTGGGTTTTTTGGCTACCCGTTACATAGTGTCTACCCTCGAAAGGGGGAAGTAGTTCCAACTTACTAATTCCTTGTCCGGTGGGCATGGTCTTAGTAGTGGAACGAACAGACACTTTATTCACGCCGGTCCCTTCGGGTACCGGCGTTCTTCTTCTTCTGGCATATAGAGGATGGGAGGATTTACCGGAGCCATGGACTTGTCAACAGGCGTATGAACACATTGGTTTTGCTCACCTCGACCGATGGTATACTCCGGAAGCACACGAGGACCATTGTCGATTGAAGCAATTGACATATTCGAATATTACCTCCACTAAGATAAAATAGAGGTTTTTAGAGGTTTTACGAGCCATCTCCCACGAAACACGGTATCGATCAAATAATATTCCGAGAAGAATTGGAGCAATGATATACGCGGAATGTGAGTTGGGAAAGCAGGTTGATTGGTCGATGCTTGATCAACCTTTGTACACTATTGGTAACCTTGGCGTGCATCTAGGCAAAGCACTTTCTTCAAAGCTACCTGTGCTATCGATTCCTAGAAACCCCGTGCCAGAGTGGTTTATGCGCGACAGTACTTTGGTTGACCCACCTAACGAAGAGTTGCCAGCAGACCGAGCAAAACCAAAGCCCCGTATTCGAAGACGGTGAAGGTGCCTCCTCGTCGCGCTCCGGATATGGAATGTAAATAATGCGTACTAATTCGGCATATGTGTTTCACGAGGCGAATATCAAATAGTTTAGGTGCCTAAAGTCGCAAAATCAATTACATATTTAGTAGAAAAAATGATGTTGTGTACATGTGTACAAGTTTCTACTTGATTTTGAGAAAAAAAATATAGAGAACTCCCATCTACTGGAGGCAATTTTCCCAACCCTCTCTACGTGTTCTTCAAAAAACCTTATAAGTTCTTCTAGAGCACACATTGCACGACCTTTGTAAAAAATGAAATTTGATGTGCAAGTATTGTTTTAAAGGCTTACTTTCTTGTATTCATTGTCGATTTTTTTTTTGTTTTTGTTTTGTTTTTGATGTATTAATTCCCTTGAAGACTACACCGTTCCTTGAGTATAGTGTTGAGTATAGTGTAGACCAGACTATTTGAAATTTCCTACACTAATTGAAAATTTACATGCAATTGTTGACTGACACACACTTGCTTGAGAACAAATACCCAATCGGAACCTGGCATGCACATGCTTTTATGGAAACTAGTGTGAGTGATCTCGTGAATAATCCTTCTACACTATATTCAGTGTTTAGTGTACTGGACTAGGGGTTAGTGGGCTAGGACTGGGCGCGCTGACGGGTTGCGGACTGAGCGAGGACAGTTCGCGGACAGGGCGCGAACTAGGAGCGGACGGTTTAGACAAACTGGGAGCGGACAGGGATCGGACTGGGAGCGGACGAGGATCGGACTGGGAGCGGACGGGGATCGGACTGGGAGCGGACGGAGATCGGACTATGAGCGGACAGTCCGCGGACTGCCCGCGGATTGGGAGCGGACGGGGATCGGACTGGGAGCGGACAGTCTGCGGACTGCCCGCGGATTGGGAGCGGACGGGGATCGGACTGGGAGCGGATAGTCCGCGGACTGCCCGCGGACTGGGAGCGGAGAGTCCGCGGACTGGGTAGGGAATGTCCGCGGACGGGACGCGGACGGGGTGCACGTGTTATAGAAAGCGGAAGGGGCCCATGGCTTGACACTTTCTTAGTCCTAGAAAGCCTTGACGCACTTGCCTCCACGTTGACGACGGTGTGCGGGGCTTCAAAGGGGGAAAGTGCTCCTTTTGAGGACCTTCATTTTCCCAAGGGGAGATGTTTGTCCTCAGAAGCATCTGTTTTTTCACTATTATAGGCGATGGTTATGCCAACGGTGGGGTTTCAGCAATCTATCCAAGCATGGCAACAATATTTTGAAGTGCATGCTTCAATTTGTAGCCTAGGCAGCACTATTTTGAAGTACATGTAGTCTTCAGATTTTTGGAATAGAGCAGTTGTTCTAGAATTTTTGTATGATAATAGGTAATGTGGGAGAGTAAATAGATATTATTATAAGTAACTTTTCTGATACGGGAATCTGTAGAAGACTTTAGAAGAATTTCATGATGGAAAGCGGAGGTGGTGTTCAAGGAGCATGGAGGATGATGGAGGACAAACCAAGCGAGGAGGGTTTTATAGTGAAAAAGACAAAGAGGAACCCAACAGATTTGGAGCTGGAGGTATACGCAAATCGTGATCTTCAAGCAAAGGAGGGTTGGGAATCAGTGCATGAGCCATGGACAGCCGACAGTGCATTGGAGTACATCAAGTTTGCGCATCTCAACAGATGGTGGCCTGCGGAGCTCCACCCTAAACATTGTGCAGCGAGAGCAGTCACATACAGACAGATCAATGACGTGCATGTGAAGTGGAGGTTCCTCGAGATCTTACGTGCCATTTCTAACTTGGAGAAATGGCCTAAGAATAATATTCCTAGATCCATTGCAGCATTGATGTATGCAGAATATCAATTAGGAAAGCAAGTGGATTGGTCAACGATTCACGACCCCTTTTCAGGTGGTCGGAGACTTGGACGCCATCTTTCAGCAAAGAAACCTTGAGAGATTCCAAGAAACAATGCCCCTCAATGGTTCCTTGATAACCCTACTTTGTACGACGATCCAAATGGTGAAGTGCCGTTCAATCGAGAAATAATTGTTTTGCCAAGGAACAGTAGCGGTCGAAAGCGTAGAGAAAGGAAGGTTGAGGCCACTCATTGCAAAGAATTGGACAAGCATGCCCCAAACGAGATTGGGGAGGGGTCAAATCCACTTTCAGAAACTTTGGAGATGGCCAATGCTATTCAAAGCAAAGCCGCTGACGCCCCGATGAAGTTTGATGAAGATAAGTATGGTGAGTTACAAGCACAATTGGAAGTGCTTAGTGTGGAGATAAAGAGGTTGCAACATGGACGAGACGATGATGTGGAAACGGTGTCAAAAGTACGTGCGCTAGAGATAGAGAAGAAGATCTTGCTTGCTGAAGTGACCCATTGGGGAATGCTATCTTGCGAGCCGTGAGCGGTAAGCGGTGAGCGGTGAGCCATGAGCGGTGAACGGTGAGCCATGAGCGGTGAGCGGTGAGCCATGAGCAGTGAGCGGTAAGGGGTAATAACTTTGAAGTTTAGGGACGTCTAAAAAGTTACTAATAGTAAATTGAAAGGGACCTCAAATTCTATAATAGTCTGTTACCTGAAAAGAAATAGAAAAAATTATTAGATATGACTCAAGAAGAAGAGGTTAGAGGGAACCCTATGTCTTCAGACGCTGTCCGTTGTGGTAAGTCCAACAAATATGATTGGAATTAGAGTAAACGCTGATACCCGGCAAAACTCCTAAGATAATCGTTTCAAGAAGCGGGTATCGGAGTGTTATCAAAGGTGCATAGATCGTAAAGTGTTCGAAACCTGAGAGGCAAGTAGTTATACGAGACATAAGGAATAGTGTTCGGAGAATATTGTGCTAGTATAGGCATTAACCGCTACAAAGGAAGAGAAATTATAGAATGCATGGAACAAAGAAATCAGATGAGGGAAAATGCTTTGAGATTCGAGGTCACAAAGAAACTTGATGCCAAGATATACGCAAGGCATGAAAAGTATCTAGGAAGAAGAGTTACAATAACTATCCGACGATGAAAGCAAAATGTCACTCTCCTCTAAGGCCTCGAGATCCAGGAAATCATTGAAAGCAAAACTAGAACTAGAGGAAGTGGAAGTGGACAAAGGGGAGACTACGCCTGCCATCTGGTGTGCAGCTTGGCCCGCATACGAAGGGAGCAAGAAATCTCGATCCGGTGAAGCTGCCAAAGCCATCAAACTGAAAGCAGAAAGCAAGGTCACAAATTAGTCAAAGAGAAAGAAGAAACTACAGAAGTAAAACTTAAAATTCAGACTTACTTACTCAATCGATTTTTCTTCGAGATCTTGCGGATTGGGGGATCTTCATCAATGCTGAGGTCCCCGGAGGTGGGTTGAACGGAACCGGATTGCGTGGGCTTCGGCATGAAAAGTGGCTTCAACAACGCCTCAAAAATAGCCTTATCAGATTCGAAGCCAACGAAGTGCCGACCAGCAGCGCGACATGCTCAAAGAGAGTTTCCTGAATGACTAGAAAAAGTTAGATCTTTTGACACCAGAAATAAAATAGAAAACTACTACTGTGAAAGTAGAGAAGGTGAAGCGATACCTGTGGAAGCAAATGAATCGAAGATCACAGCGCCAGGTTTGGTGAGGGCCTCGAATAGCATTTGGTAAAAAATGACGCCCTTCTCCCTTCCAGCCCTCCATGGAACATTACCCCGCATACTCTGGGTCGTGAAGTCGGTGTGATTGAGTAGGACATCAGTCTCTTCCACACCCCAACCAGTCTCTGACAGCTGCGCATTCACAATGTACGTGAAGGACTCCAAGGGCAACACGTTCCTCACGTAGAGAAGGATCCGAAATCGGTGGGTCTGTAAAACCAAAAACGAGGCAGAAATACAAAATTAGGTGGCAGGAGAAAATATATATGAAGCATCCATTTTGAAAAAATGATATCTTACCTTCTTTGATGGATCAGTGGGCAACGCCGACGGTAGCTCGTTAACTCCCCACCACTCGCGGAGTAACTTGAACTCGTAGGTTGCAGCGTACGACCGAACGTCAGTGCGGATTTGTACAGACTCGGGAATAATAACCATAATGCAACCCTGTTCATGAAGGAAAGAATCAGCAAATTCAAACAGGGCCTCAACTATCGGCTCAGCATAAACGTTCCAAGAAGGAATGTCTTTTGCATCCCGCGAAATTGATGGAACACAAAGGCCTTCAGGGATGTCCCCCAGAATTAGATCGAATCCTCGGTGAGGACAGGTTGCGCTGCGGGCCGGGTTCGAAGAGGAAGGACAGACCTGCAAGAACAGAAGCAGATTTAGATAAGAATGAGGGAAGAAGGCAAATACTGCTTGCCGCAAATACGACTCTTCAAACTGGATTTCAGGAGATAAAATACTAAGTAAATCAATTTCCCCTTAAACTCCAGTGAACCTTAGTATTAAATGCATTCCAAGGTTGAAGCCAACAAATAAAACTGAAACTGAAACTAGAACATAGACTGCGAAATCAGAGTGTTGCCAAAGGCTCTTCTCCTAGATCCAAACAATCTCATAAAATAGGCAGAACTCAACGAGTTGCGAATCAGATTGAAGATGTTTACTTGATTCCAGCATTTACCTTTAGCATGAATTCGTTGAGTCGAATCATGCACTGGTGGTCTTTTCCTCCATTCATCAAATCCTGGAGAGATGAAAGCTCCACTCTAATACCCATCTGCAAAGCTGACACAGTCGGTGGAGAGTAGGCGTCATGAAAAGCTTTCCTTTTAACCACCGATGGCTGATGTTTAGGAGGGCCTGGAATTTCTGGAGATGCTTCAACTTCTGGAAAGCCCTCTGCAGCTGGAGCAGGGTCTTCCGCGGCAATAGGAGAGGGAATAAGTACCTCAACAACAGGGTCAATCGATGAAGACTTCTTTGAAGCAGCTTTTCCTTTATCCTTCGATTTCGTTGCTGTGGCAGCTGCTTGGGCATTGGTCTCCACCCCAATGAAGTCTGGCTGAATGCTATCTCGCAGTGCAATCTCAAAATGCGGTGGACTCTTAACTGGGCAGTCAAGATACCAGCCGCACCGCTCCCAGTGCTGCGGAGCCCAATCTTTCTTAATTCCCTCAAAGATCATTGTAGACGGGCTCTTGGGATCCAGGTAAGATGCAAAGAACGGAGGATTGCGTGTCACGGCCCTAGCGGGCATCAAAATGAACTTAAAGTACCGGTACAAGGTTCGCCGCAATGCCGATGGAAATCCGCATTGATTTGCAGGATCATAATTCTTGTGAATGCCCCTGTCCACGTTAAACTCCCGAAAAAACGCAGTATCCCACAGTTGAATCCGTTGTTCCTCAATATAGTCCGAAATTCTAGAGATTGGCTCACCGACTTCAGGGTCGTAATTGACGTCCACACCAATATCCAGCAACGAACCTTCCAAGAGTCGCTCCGCTTCGCTAGAGAGCTGCAAAATGAATGGATGAAGTAAGCATGACAAAACTTTTTGGAATTTAAAAGTACTCTAAATATAAGAATAGTCCTTACCTGAGCCCACCAAGTAGCGCGATGAAGCCATTCAGGGAACTCACTGTCGGGAAACTTTGACTTTGGAAACCTGAGAGATTCACAAAGATTTCCATCTCTGTTCCAACGCTGCAGCCATTTGACTTTCATAACAGGGTCCATGGCGGACGTCGCTAGCATGCAAAGCTTCTCTTGAGTCATCTCGGCGTCGTCTTCATGTGCTTCGTAATGCAGCTTCACTTGTGTGAGAAATCCTGGTGTGTGTTTGGGATCGGCAACTGGAAGCTGCTTCCGTAGCTCTGAAAGCGTTGATAACTTCATCTTCTCTACTGCTTTTCTCACGAAGTCTTGAGCATTAGTGGAGGTCCATTCATTAGGATCCGGAAATCTCTCAGCAAATTTCCTTTGCGCTACCGCAGCCGCCTCCTCGATCTCTTGCTGTTCAAATGACACAAAATTTGTTTAGCACAATTTATGAATGATATAGAAATCCTATCCACCAACATTAAAAGGCAGCGGCACACCTCCACAGCTTGAAGCATTTTCAAATCCTCATGTCGGTATGGAGGTGTGCCGCTGCCGGCACACCCCCTGCTCATTCTTTTCAGCCAATGCTCGTTAACCGAAACGAAGTGAAAGAGTAAGACTAAAAGAATGAAATTTGATGTTGGAGTAAATGACTATTTGCTGAATTAGACATTATGGAAGTCCGGGGCAGACTAAAAAAAAAGTTCGAGCGGTAATTGGAAGGAAGGGAGAGTATGGGACTGTAAGAAACAGGATGAAGGGAGAGAGAGGGACAGCAGTGTAAGGGAGAGTAAGAAGCTGGGACAAAAATGGAAGAGGAAGAGTAAGGTCGAGTAAGAGTAAGGTCGAGTAAGAGTGAGGTAGAGCGAGAGTAAGGGTGATAGAGACTAAGGGTGAGGGAGAGAATAGAGTGCGGACAGTAGTGAGTAGGGAGTGACACTATGTAGTCAGGTCAGTCGAGAAAGAGACATTATTTGGTCGGGGAAGTCGACACAGCATGGGTTAGTGAAGAACGAAGACAGATTTCTAGTTTACGAAAATAAACATGGGGTATGCCGGCAGCAGCATACCCACAATGCGCCATCCGACGCTCGAAGAAGCGTGTTGGTTTGAAGGTGTGCCGCTGCCGGCACACTTCTGAACACCCAGCGGAGATAATGCACAGCGAGAGAGAATATTCTATTCAACCTTCTAGCAATGGCTCAGCTCGGTGCTCATGGGGTGTGCCGGCAGCGGCACACCTCCACATCGCCATGCTAAGAGAGTGCAGCATGGCAATGTTGAGGAGTGCCGCTGCCGGCACACCCCATGAGCACCCTACTGAGGTAATTCTCAGCAAGACAAAAATCTATTAAACCTTTGAGCATTGGCTCAGATGAGTGCTCAGGAGGTGTGCCGGCAGCGGCACACCCCCACAGTGCCATGCTGCACTCTCTTAGCATGGCGCTGTGGAGGTGTGCCGCTGTCGGCGCACCCTTTGAGCACCCTACTGAGGTAATTCTCAGCGAGACACAAGTCATTTTGGCCTCTGAGCACTGGTTCAGCTGGGTGCTCAGGGGGTGTGCCGGCAGCGGCAAACCTCTACAGCGCCATGCTAAGAGAGTGCAACATGGCACTGTGGGGGTGTGCCTTTGCCGGCACACCCCCTGAGCACCCGGCTGAGGTGATTATTGGCCAGAAAATAATCTATTCAGCATCTCAACCATGGCTTTGGCAAGTTCGAAGGGGTGATGTCGCCAGCGGCAAACCCCAATAGCGCCAAGCTTAGACAAAATATGAGGCGGTGTAGAGGTGTGCCGCTACCGACACACCCCTTCGCACTCGCTGGAGGCACCTTTGGAGGATAATGAGATCTTTATTGATTCTGAAACAATATTCCAGTGACTGCGCTGGTGGTGTGCCGGCAGCGGCACACCCCCACAGCGCCATGACAATGATGTGTAGAAGGCTCTGTGGAGATGTGCCGCTGCCGGCAGACCCGGTGTCGGCAGACCCCTGAGTTCATGCAACTAAATTAAAATTATCCAAACAATTTACAATTCATGGCAACACTGGGAAAGGAGCGACAAGCCTAGGTTTAGGAAGAGAGATTGAGAGACGTAGCACCACTGTGCCATGGAGTGCTGCTGCGGGAATTCCAAAGCCTTCTTCATTGAAGCCTAGGCTCTATGACTAAATGATACTACTCAGGAACATATGAAAAGGCTCAGGTGTGGGAGCTGGGAGTGTGCCGGCAGCGGCACACCCTATAATTTCATAAGAGTATCAGGATTAGTAGATGGGCCGAAGGCTGACTTGATATTGAACAGAGTTCAAGGACTTCAAGGTCATCGTGTACCACGTCCGCTTGACAGAGTTCTGCTTGGCTTCAGCTGCATTGATTTCCGCTTTTGAGACAAGTTTCTCAAAATAGTTGAGTGGTTGCCCCGCCATACCCTGAATTCGGTATAGCTTGTGAACCAGATTTGTCGTCACGAATGACTTTTGGTTTTGCCTGAACACAGATTAAAAGCATTTATTAGGACAGTCTACATGTTTAAGTCATGTGATGATGAATATAAGAAAGTGTTCTTACCAGTTTACTTGATGCAGTGCGGAGAGAAGTACAGGAACATATCCATTCACGTTGAGCAGTATAGACTCCACCGAATAATGCCAACAGGGGTCTTCATCATGGTCCCGGTTAATTATTGGAAGCCAAGCCTGCAGCCGATGATTGCCATCCCAAACATGGAACATTTTTCCTGAAAAAACTCTCAAGTCTGGATCAGCATTCAGCCTCAACTCGAAAGCTTCGTTAGCAGAGATCCACGCCCGACTCCAACCCTTGAGGACCTTGTCAGAAACATCTACTGTCTTACCCTCGTGGTTTTCAGCAGCTACATAGAACACACCAGAGCCCTCCACGTAACCGTTCTTGGGAAAGTGTGATCCCAGACCCATGACATCGTTCTTCAAGTGTGGTCGGACGATTGGTAGTCCAATCATCCGGCATAATGGGATGTTTAGCTTTGATTTCTCCTTAGGCTGAAATCGTAACCCATCCAGAAGAGCGGTCGTGTTGACTGTCTCCTTCAGAACAAGCTCGTCCATCTGTTTCTCCAAATCTGTAGCTGACAGTGGCTCCGTAGAAGTCCGAACAAGTCTGGAAGCTTTGACTACATCTTCGCTTTCCGCCCCATCATCATTCAAATTCTTATCAGGTGCACACGCTGCCAATAAATAATTGTTAGTGTTAAATCACATGACAATGAGAACTTGACTGCATATCAACAACTTACCAGATGGCTGCAAGTCAGAGTTCAAGGAGTTCTGAGTCTCCATTTCAATGTCAGCTTCGTCTCCTCGAACTGAAACCTCCGACTGGCTCTCAATTTCTACAAGGACAGATAAATAAATTAAATGGACCGGAAGTATAATCTCAGATTTTGCTCCCAAATCCTGGTAATGGAAAATAAACATAAAAGCCTAACGACCACCTCCTGAATATCTCTCAAACATAGTATGGACTGCGAGATCATGAGTTCAATATGCATCTCATGGGACGTGACAGTGCTTGTCACCTCCTGAACGACATAAAAATCAAAGGATACGTTGTTACAGAGTTTACTATAGATATTCACATGGCGCTTTATAAACCGACCTCTAATCAAACGCAATCCAAGTTCTGGGTCTTTCAGAGTATAGACTGTAACGAGCGATGGTGCATCATTATGTAATAGGGGTGATTAGGTCCTACCTAATAGCTCTGCTGAGTTAGAGGAAGCGGGGTAAGATCGTCCAAAATTCACTACATCAAGCCCACGTTATTGACTTGGTTCGCGTATGTCTCAACCTGTCCACGAAGACTGTCGACATTGACAGAGGGTTCCTAGACTATGCCGTAACTTACACAATCAACCTCTGTCCGTGAAACGTCAAATGAAATATCACGGAAGTATGTATGCCGCCGCCGGCACACCCACCCTTTAGACCCTGTCTACACTGACAGCATATCTTGGACGTATATACATCGAGGGATAACCCAATATGGCTATCAAACCCTAAACCTTGACAAACTGAAACGAACCCAGAACACCTTCAACCGAAATACGAGAAATCGAAAGCAAGCGCGGTATGTTTTTACCCCCAAAACCCCGAAAAACATGGCAGATGAAACTGCAAAGAATAATGAGGAACCCAGAACGAAAGAAGTTTAATTTATCAGCAATTAAACACAAACTTGTAGAGCGGCGTGCCGAACTTGCTTCGCCACCGTCCATGTTCGACTGTCCACCGCAGACGCGCTTCTCGCAAACTCCCAAGCGCTCTTTCAACTTTTCCTTTGGACGACCAGGATCGCTCACTCGCTTCACACAATCTCCCTCACTCTCGTTACGGCCGCCTGCAAACGAACAGTGCACCAAGTCTACGTCAGGTTCTGCGGGTCGACTCCAAGATCGGAGTCTTTCTAATCATTATAGATATTAGGTTTGTGAGTAATATTCCCCTCGTCACGCGCGAAGGCAAATGATCTCCCACGGAACCGAAATGAACCCTAAGAGGACCGCATAAAGTAATGAGTGAATTCGACATTAGAAGCAGCGTCCCTACTTAGAACATCAATTCAACAAATCCAAATTGCAATCCCATCGCAAATAAGTTCTTTTCACTCCAGTACCAGAGGTAAATGTCAAATTCCTCCCTTTAGGTTCTACTTGGATCCCCTCACTCATTTCACCATCTGCTTGATCATTGGTTTCCTCCTGGAATCGACGGCTTTCATCAAAACATTCTGGAATTCTAGTTAGCGGAGCACTATTCTGCCTATCCTCTCTTCTCTGAACCTCATCAAACTCTAATCTCTTGGAAGTTTCAGGGAAGGACTCACTGGACTTCCCCATAGAAATGCCTCTCATTTCTCTACTTCTCATCAATGTTCTACGATCACTAAAGTAGAGCTTCTGCTTTCGTCTTTTCATAACATCAAGAATCTTATCGGCAAAGTTTAACCTCTCAACACCAAGAGTATTGGATACATATATAGCGCCTGTCTTGAAAAGAAGTAAGCTTGGTCTGATTACAGTGACCCTAAAAACCCTCACGATTTCATCCGTCAAGAACTAGATTAGTTAATGTTCATTAATTTGTGCCCGACTACTTGAGCCGGCTACTTTCAGCATTTATACATGAAGCCACCATTGCAGTAATAATTTTAATTTACTTGGCCAAAATGCGGCCAAACCGCCAAATGCTCACTCTCTGACTGCCACCATATTCTAGGCAAGGTCGTCATATCCTTTTCAGGATCCTCTGGCATAAATCCATTGTACCGCTCCTACGTTAATTCTATTTGTTACTGTTCATCAAACTCAGGTCCGGTGATTAAAATTGTCCTCAAACAGATTTCGAACCTTCTCTTTGGTTCCTGTTCTCATTATGTACTCAATTTCTCTATAATTTCCATCTCCACCATCTATTTTTGTTAAATACTTTCGGCGGTACAGATTAATTGGCACATATCCCGGTCCATCTGAACACCTTCAATTACTCTGAACACTCTCGGATATGAAAGTGCCACCTTGCTGCTAGTACAAGAGGCACCCCTTGTTCCGTCGTAGTTTTCCTCTTTTGTAGCTTTGTTCACAGATTAGAATGGCTTCCTTGCCGGATCATGTGGCGGGATCCGTCGTAATCCGCGGAGATAATGGAGGCGTCCCGATCTATTTCTCCACTGATACTGAGGGAATGGCGAGTGTTAGTACCCTTCAATTAAGTCAGCGTTTCCATATCAGTGAGGGATGCTTGCATGTTGAAAAAGAGGAATTTGATGAGAGCACAGGAGAGCTCACACACACTGTCGCTCAGTTTTCATGTATTCGAAACAGTGCATCAGTCTGGTTATTGCGGTGTGGGAAATACAGAGTGTATGGAGCGACGGATAGTCCAGTCGACTGTCCTTCAATATCCTTAACACCAAAGTTGTCTACCACAGCATCACAGGTGACTCCTCTACTGCATAAGGTGAAATTAGAACCAGAAGAAAACATCATTCACATCCTCAGCGATGACTCCGACAGTGATAGTCTAGGATTAAGTCCTTCGGAATCCGAGAAGAAACCGTCACTTCCAGCCATGCCTCCGCCAGTAGCTGCGTCTTCCTCTCTTCCTCCGATGCCTTATCATCTTCCTGTGTCTAGTACAATCGACTGTCTTCGAAATCTTCGTTCTCGATCTCGGTCTAAATCTGCTTTAGCTAAGATAGATTTTCATTCCATTAGAGTTGAGAAGGTTGAATTCCTTCCAGCATCGTTCAATGGAGACGTCGTTTTTGAGCTTCCACCTATTGGGATAGGAATATCGTCATTATAGGCTGGGTCGCTCCTGGGTATGGATAAGAAGCATGACGGTCATAGTTGGACAAGAACCATGACCACTCACATTGCGAATGATTCTAATTTTACCTTCAGAACATCTTCATGTTTGGGACATTTGCAATGTCTCAATTCTCAATGCGATTTCTTGGAGCGGAAGAAAAGAGCGTCAAACGTGAATGAGACCGAATGGGAGGGCACCTCTTCATCTGTTTTTGGTGTCGGCGGGGATTCTCCTACTGGATCTACAGTTGTGTGTAAACTTTGCCGAGTTCGGCCTACCTGCTTAAGAACCTGCCCAGCCAAAATTTACTATGTGCTGGGGAAGGACACCATGTCCCGCTTATGTGTCCATATTGGGACACATGAGCATCCTGTTAAATTAGGCAACTGTCGAGATTCATCCTCGAAGCTGAAGACCCTCATTTCTGAGCAAGTGGAGCCGACCCCAACTGCCACAAACTCTGCCATTATTTTGGAAGCAAGTAAGGAGTTTCTCGGTGAGCTCCTGCTGTGTCCAGAGGAAGTTTCACAGAAGCCACTAGTCTTAGAGGAACTAGTGCCGGTCTTGGAGAAATTTAAGCAGATGACATCTCCCAGCATCCGAAACGAGGTTACAACTTTTAGATACTTAAGACGCTTTGGTGTAATGGATAGCATTACTAAACTTCGAGGATCAAGCAACTGGGCTTTTGTTCAGGAGAATAGATTTCCTGGGCAAGGCGCTGATTTGGACAAGGTGTTTGTGTTTAAGATGGCAGAAGTTGGTCCTGGCAGCGGCGTTGATCTAGTGAAGCGAATGCAACCTGGAGGAGACCTTGAAGATTCCTGGATCATGTTTGACCATGTCAAACGAGTAAAGAGATGGACCACTATGGGTTGTCATGTGTACGATTCAACCTACTGCCGTGTGATGACGATTGCCGTCTGTGACATGCAATCCGAGGATGTTAATGCTCAGCTAGTGTTTTGGAAGAACTTGAATGCAGTTGCTGCAGGACACGATGTTTCGACAGTTTCATTCAAGGGATTCATGGCTGATAGCGCACAGGCCAACTGGAATGCGGTCCGCATTCTTTATGGGAGCGGTGATGCGTCAGTACCGATGGACAATCGGGAGAGAACGTGCCTATTTCACTGGACTCAATCCTTTGAAAAGCACACTAAGGCTGACATTAGAGCCGACCTTCAAGAACAACATCGTCAGCTTTGCAAGCTCTACAAGGATGCAAAGACAATGGAGGAAGCCGAAGCAAAGTACTTGGCGATCAAAGCGTGGTGGTTATCGTCTGGCGCAACATCTGATGCTGGTGCCGTACGGCTTGATTTATGGCTAGCCTTCTGGCATTTTCGATATCGTCAATGGGGCGGGTTTATGGTATCGGTATGTTTTTTCTTCATTCACGCCACATGTCTATCTAATTTCTGTATGTTTTTTCTAAAAATATATCCCGTTATAGACATTTGTCGGTACCAGTGTAACGGCAGTCTGGATCTTGTTGCTTAGAGGGTGTGCCGTCAACGGGAGACCCCTTGCTTCGTAGACCTTTAAGGTGAGTTTTGTACCACTTGCTAAGGATATGCCGTTAAAGGCATACCTACTTCCTGTTACTATTACACCTGTGATGGGGTTCATGCCGACCGACCTTCCAGAAAGACACTCGTATCTATGCGATTTGACCGCATTTTGTGAGCCCACCACTGGTGTGCCGTCAACGGCACACCAGATGGGCATGTCCACTGAGTCAGTCTGGAGTCCATCCCAACTATTGCTCAGTCTTTTGTGTCTTCTTTTGTCGAATATTTTAATTCACCAGTGTAATTTTTAACAGACTTCGAATATCTCCTAAACCTTCAGTTTCCAGTTTCCAATTTTTTGATCAAGCGGGCTTGTGTTTTTCATGTTGGAAAATGGGTGTGCCGCTGCCGGCACTCCTTCCTCTCGATGGACCTCTTTCTTTTTCGTGGCCTTACAAATTCTTCCTTTTCTATATGGCAGACCTTGATTTATATTTGTACTTTGTAGTACATTGTCTAGATTTGCCGTCTTGCTGTAGTAGATTGGTCGCAATCCCAATTTACTGCTTCTTCAACAAGTTCATTAATCAACAACTCTTTCTTTGAGTTCTGCAGGAACTTTCAAATTCAGAATTAGCTGAAATGCCATCTTGCAATTTAGCGGAGACTGTCCACAATAAGTGGTTGCAGCAGTCCGGAAAGCGTGGTAATGATTTATACGTTGCGACTGTTGATGACATGGTTCGAGCGTTCATGCAAGTCGTGGCTTGTTATCAATTCTCTAAAGGAGAGCGTGGAGGGCAAGGGCCTGGGAAGGAAGAGCTTCGACTTCGTGCTGCTCAACGCATTGCTCAGCGTTCAGGGAACTCCAAGGCACTTCATGAGGCTTTCTGTAATATGCTTGGAGCGGCCGAGTTTTGCACTCGCCAACCGCATTTGGAAGGGGAGGAAGTCTTCTTGTCCCTGAAACGGAAGCCAGACCTTCCTCCTGGATCTGAGTTCGATTCTCATCGTCCAGACAAAATCAGCGTTTCACGTCCCAGGGTCGCGACAAGGGCGTCTTCACGAATATCCATTGACCTCACTGCTGACGAGTGTGTGAATGCAACAGTTGGAGATGCACCAGCCAATCCTGCCAGCCTTCCTCGAACAGAAACTTCAACACGTGTAACCCATATTGTGGGTGTGTTGGAGACTGCTTGTGACGAAAGCAAATGGCATATTGCGAGGCTGCCAAGGACATCAGCAAAAGCTTGTTTTGCTCAACAGGCTGGTACGAAGAAGAAGTGTACTGCTCGAATTGTTCATAACAACAAGAGTACTGCCGCACCGACCTACAGTGGCATGATGAAGAACTATCAGAAGACGAGGCTTGAGAAGATGGCATTTTTCTTTTGTAACGATGACATCAATCGTTGTGTGATGGGATCGAAGAGGGATTGGGTTGTTTCTAAGCCAACGATCCCTGACGTTTGGCCGGTGAAAGCTGGCACGTCCCTTACGAAGGCCGAGATTCTACGTCTTGGAAATGCCGGTTTTCGACTTGCGGAGCGCGTCATGCTCTCTCCCCGGAAGTTGTTCTCTGAGGATGGTGCAGTGTTTGACTGGAAATCTGTTCCAACTCCGGTGAACTCCGATGAGCATCCGAAGCGTAGATTTGGCAAGAACATCCGTCGGAATTCGAAGGCCCCAACCACGAGTCATCGGAACAGCTGCGCATCTGCGCTTTCCGTTCTTGGAAAAGTCCTAAACCTTCTAATGCTCCCGTACCCCGGCTTTGGCTGCATTCTCTCGTTCGAGTCCAAATCCATTACGAAGGTTTCTAACTACATGCTTTCTATCAGTCAATTTCCTAGTTGTGACTGCCTGTCTTTCAAAGACATGTCGAGCAAGTCTCTTGGCAAACGTCCTCAGTGGTGTTACTGCAAACACCTTTATTTTATCTTTACCATTGTTTGTGAGCTAGATCCAGAGGTGGATGTCTTTATGCACGCCCCTAGTCTTAGCTTCAACGAGATTAAGCGTGTTCTCGAAGTCTTGCTTCATAAAGAGGGCTGCACCTAGTCTTTGATTTCACGAAGTAACCGTTGTACCAATTTTCTATAATATGTAAGAGATGGTGAGACTACAGGGCACGCTATATTGACAAGAACTTGATCTATTCTTGAATCGCTGAGTGTTATTTTGTCACTCTCTTTTCTCACTTTTTCTATCTTCACCCTTCTTTTTTTTCTTTACTTTGTTTTTCTCCTTGTCACTTTTTTCTCATTTTTTTTCCCAGGAGTTTTTTTTCCTCACTTTTTTTTCCTCTCTTTAGTTTTTTTTTTTCTAATTTTTTACACCGGGGTTGATGTCGATCCTGCGATTGCCTACTACCGGCTATTTCGTGAAGGTCAAGATTTTACAGACAAGAATCGAACCCTACACCTTAATCTTCCTCTTAAACCGACATTATCCCCCGGGTAGTTTATGGTCGTCTCGGACCGTCGTTCAGCCCTAAACCAGAAACACTTCTTATAGGACCCTGTACCCTGTTCCAGGTCCACGAATATTAACCTGATATTGTAGTGTTGTTTCATCGGTCATAAGGCCGTCTTGGAATCCTTATTTCAGGTTATGTTTGGTAACACAGATTTCTACTCCTGTACTCTGATTACTATTGTCGAGTAAAAAAATTACTTCCGTACTGTTAAAAAGTTACTTTCATATATGGAAAAAGTGACAAATTCCAGAAAAAAATTACTAATTTTTTTCTCACCGCTCACCGCTCACCGCTCATGTTTCACCGCTCACGTCGCAACGCTCATAGCTCATGCCTCACCGCTCACCGCTCACACCTCACCGCACGCAAGATAGCTTCGTCCGTGACCCATCTACGCAATCAAGTCAATCAAGTCAACGATAGTAATGAAAAGTACATGATTGAAGTTGCAGACTTAAAAAGGGAGCTACAAGAAATCAAGGCACAACATGTAGCAACGGAGATGACGCATGCAGGTTTGCAGCAAGAGTTGGATGAATTAAAAGCATATCGAGAGAATGAAGAATCGGCCCGAAACAATCTTAAATTGTTGGTTTCAACAATAATCGATGAGCGCGAAGAGATGATGATCACAACGTTATTCGCTGTGGCACGGACACGGCAGTACGAGGCGGAATTCTAGAGTATATGCGCTGAATGGACATCGGAGAAGAAGTTAAGGACCCTTTTGCTCACATCATGGCCTCGTGATGAAACCATGTATCCAATCAGCTGGGACGATAGTGATCCGTCGCTACTATTGAACAACAATAGTATTGATTGGAGGCTTGTGACAGAAGAGGATCACCGTTGGGACATCGGAGAAGTGCATGATCATCCAACTGAAATGATTGGAAAGCCGTTGTGGCAAAGACCACACCCCATGACATCCGACGGATCATCATGTCCTATCTGCGATAATCCTTGGGGTCCTGAAGGGTGTTATATGATTGGATCGTGTGGCCATTCGTTCCATCCGCATTGTCTAATCAAGAGTATGATTCGTTCGCGTACTTGCGGTGTATGTAGGGCGCCATTACATCCACATTTGTATCTTCAATTTGGCCTACGGGATATCATGCCAAGTCACTGGGTGTATCGTCAAGATGATTATGACTTTGCACTTGAAGACTTCAATGGGAACCCTGTTGAGTGGAGTTGGAGACATAATATGTCCTAGGCACAACTGTGGCATACCTTTCAAGGGGAAGAATTGTTAGATGATCCGGACAAACTAGTACATGCAGCAAATGAGATGTATCCTGACAAACCGGCAGATTACGGCATGAAGATGTTTTTTTACCAGACCCTAGGGTGGCATTGGAATCGTCAAAGAAACGAATTGGTGCACGGCTTAGGACCGCCACCATATTACAACTCATCTGGCGAGCGAGCTGTAGGGGATCTAGAACTACGAAGGGCTTATCGTGATACAACACTACCTGCAACCACTGGAACGGAGGAATTGTATTGGGAAGAACGCTACCATCAAAAACGACTACTTGTGGCGGCGCTGGATGCCATTTTGGAAGACGTCGCCCCGGAGGTGAAGGAATGGCTTAATGGTGGGGAGATACCTCGATATCGGCAAGGCCATGGACGTCATGGATATCGGACGCGGAGTAATGTTCGTGCAAGAGATGCTGTAAGAGCTTAGAGCACCACATTAATTTGTGGAAGTGAAGGATTAAAGATTCAGTAAATTATGACCAAGTCTAATTTCCCGATTGAATTAGTGTAATCAAAGCTCTCATGTTGTTATCTTTGACATTACGAACATGGAATTCACAGTGAGTTGTACACAACGGGATATTTTTTACCCATTTTGAATGCATTTATATCGAGGTTCAAATTTGGACATTACCGTTCTCACATTGCCAAAACTTGTAGTTACACGGCGACCTTGTTGTCTCCCCCAAACCCCACCCCTACAGCAACGGCAGTTGCAAAGAGCAATTCAAAGGAGAAAAACGACGCCCATTTAGCAGACAGGCCGCGGGCAGTCCGCGGTCTTTGGAGGCCAGTCCGCGGGCAGTCCGCTGCCAGTCCGCGGGCAATCCGCTGCCAGTCCGCGGGCAAGTCCGCGGTCAGTCCGCGGGCAATCGGTTGCCAGTCCGCG